>VKKT01001420.1:194653-205678 GCA_008038995.1 Haliotis laevigata | reverse complement strand
GAACCCGCGACCTTCCGCTCTCCGGGCGGACGCTCTAACCACTACACCATGGAGGCGGTTGCAACTGATAAGGAACCCCATGAGAAGATAGATGCAGACACTAATAACATCTGCAATTGAGTTACTCGTGCTATGGTCAGTATCAATTAATATTACATTATACAACCATCAGATATAAGACTGATTTATTTAGTGGCCCTCGTGCCAAGCTTCACTGACACATCATGGGTTCAGTACACACATTTCGGTAAAGTATTCTCTTGCAGAAACTCAACTTTCACAATGTTACTCAGAAGTTAGAAGGCCAAAATCAACACGAAAAATATGTATGAGTTTGTATTTGAAAGTATCATATGTGGAGAGGGTAGAGATGTAATTTACGTTACTATACAAACATTGAATGTTGAAACTGCATCGGTGCAGTCATGGAGTCAAAATGGAAGTTTATATTGATTGAAGAAGTTAATATGGAGCTCAGGAATGGAAAATAGTTTCTATAATGATTGTGATCTTAGCAATCATCTGAATTGAAATTAATATTTTTCTTTCTCGTTGCTCATGATAAGACTGGCACTTTGGTTACATAATTAGGCTGCAAGAATGTTTCACTAAGTTTATTAGCAATATCAGAATTATAAGTTATATTGGTCCCGTACCAAGGGTTGTGAATGATAGATTTAACGAACTAATCTAAGATTTTGTAATCAAATTCCATACCTTAGACACTTTTGATATAAAATCTCACCAAGATTAGCCCTTACTTCATTTAAAAGTAAGTGACTTTCGGTTTTAAAAAATTCTTGAATTTATCAAGGATATCATGCTGAGCCTTTTTCTGGTCTTCCAGCCTCGATTGATGTATTTGTTAAACCATGTTTTGCTTATGTGAAGAACTTTAATACACATTCGTCACCAATGTTTTTTTAGTTCATCAGAAGAACATTTTATAGGAACTAAAACACCAGCGAAAGTTCCGGTTGAAGTTTGAACTATTTTCCGCTCAGGAACATATAAAGACCATGGGCACCCTTTCCAGAAAGGCGAGCATGAACTTTGCATGACTACCCAGTGTTTGGGAAAAGAAACCAAATGCTGTCAAATATTGAACAGACTGAAACCTTTGTACCTGTGAACAAAACACACACTTTGTCAACGCTGGCATTAACCATTTGGTTCCACGCACATGTTATATAGATGAATCCCACCATCAAGTTCTGCTACGAAGTCTGATGATCAACTTCCAGCTGCACAGACAATACATTGATTGATTTCACAATCACGTTTACATGACTGATCATCAAAGTACAACCTGGAAGTGACAAAGAACTGTTATAATAAGATATAAAACATGTTCTCGTACACATTAAAATAAAGCATGGTCACTTTAGGAGATATATTTTTTTTCAGAAAGCAGTGTTAGTCGACGGGATAAGAACACAATTAGAGGGATATGAAAGATGTGATAGTGGTATTTAAATTGTCGTCTTGACTGAAATGTGTTTATACATTTACGTATATTTGTATATGTCAAGTTTCCTTTCAGGTATTAAACCCGTGCTAACCATGGCGAGCACAGAGAGCAGCGATGAGAGTGATGTAGGGATTCCCATGACTGTGCTAGATTGTAAAGCAGATAGACGTGAACCCACACGACAGAGAGAATCGTGGAGCAGACATCTGGACTACATGCTGGCAATGGTGGGCTACAGTATTTCATTAGGAAACCTGTTACGGTTCCCCTATATCTGCAACAGGAACGGTGGAGGTAAGCATAACCTCTGTTATCTGTATAATATGCGCTGTCATCTTGTAAATGTTGGTATCGGTATTGGATCCAATAAACATGCACGTGGTGTCATTTACCTGAAACAACTAAACTCACTCACTCACTTGGTAAAATCACACCTATCAGCATTCCACAGAGTCATGGCATGTATCATAAAACATGCAAGTATCTGATGTACAGCTGAGAAACGTGGGTGTATCTGTAAACAAACATGGAATCTGACTGTGGAAATTGGGCTGTATGATTATGCAGTTTTCCATATATTTGCTGTGTCTACAAATACGACTGTGTTGGATGTCGATACTTTACAATCAGGAAGCATGTGTTCAAGCATTTGTTCGATACCTAGCCGTACCAAAGAACGTTAATGCAATTAAAGTGTCGATACACAGAATTAAGGGACGAAACCAAGACTATCAGGATGGGAATCAGTATGCTATGTCTAACTGTCGTATCCATTATATGCAGCATTGTGGTGTCTCAGTGTGCTAGCTCTAGACAACTGGCAATATCTGGACTGTCACCAGCTTCCTTATGCACAAACATGTGTCTGCATGTCACCGCCAAGGTGCAGTGCTCTCGGACACGATGCTACACACCATTTCACCCCACTTTCACGTTCATATCATATCCATCAAATACAAAGGAGTAAATATCGGAGTATCTTCGATTCTATTGTATATTTGCTATCCCTAGCATGTGGCTTCTTTGGAAATACCCTTAATCATTGATCTTTATATATCATAGGCCGTTTAGTTCACACTGGTTCCCATGATTATTTCCTTTACCCCATCAAGTAAGTTTCCATGTTCCCTCGTACTATCGTCCATGCCTGTGCGTCGTTAAGATCGTCGGATGTCTTGTACGGTACTTCTATTGAAACGTGTGCTGGAGTAGTAGTGTTTAAGGCATCCTATGACTGGCCTTAGGCCCAGGATCAGTTGGGAAGCCACGCAAAATAATATTTTGGAACAGGCCTAAAAGTGGGGTAAAATCCAGCATTCTCATTCAGACACTTCAATCACACACAAATACCTTAAATCGCTTCTTTTTTCCTATCAATATATAATATTCATGTACCTATCTCCTCCAGGAGCTTTCCTGATCCCATTCATCTCGTTACTGCTCATTACCGGGTTTCCAACGTTCTTCTTAGAGTCAATGATATCTCAATTCTCTGGAAAGGGTGCCAAACAAGTGTGGAGCTTCTGCCCTTTACTCAAAGGTCAGTAAATAAATAGTATTTTGTCTTACAGGCTATTCAGAACATTAAACGTACAAATAATCAAGCGACTACATTCCTGTATTTTCTCATTCCTAGTTCACCGTGAACAGCATAACAATGCTTTCGGTAACATCCAGGATTATTTGATATGGATCCATCACAAATCACATATGTCATCTGATTTTCAGTTTCACCTGCCACCACAGCACCCCTAACCACACGCACTTTGCAGACAACCACCCACACCTCTGTCTTCCAAATTCCGTGTTAGAATAGGGCCCAATCAATCGAAAAGGCTGTCATCACATTACAGACGACTGAGGGTGAATGAGTGAATGAGATCAAATTTAACGTCACATCAGCAGTATATTTCAGCCATGTGACTTGAATTTGAATGTAAATGCTAAACATAGGTTGACTAACAAGCTTGTCGTCAATGGAAAGTGTCGATAACTAGACTACTTCAGGTACAATTTGAAACTACAAACACACGTTAACAATCCCTGAAAGATAAACACTTCTTACGCCTAACAAATGTTGAATGTGAACGGACAGGAAGAATGATCGAGGTCCTCCTGTGGGGGTACGTACGTCCCAAAACATTCAAAGTCAATTTAAACATACCGTTTTTAACCGTTAAATAAATATTATTTTAGTTCATGGCTAAATTGTCTAAACCTGCTGACAGCTGAAGGGACGATGTAAATACAGCTTGGGTCCATGCACTGCCAGTTCCCATGGTCCCTAGTATGATGATATACATTCAGCTGTTGGCAATCTATATTTCTTATATTGTAATGTCTTCCGATGTTAAACATTTTTAATTTGCATACTAGTTTTAAAATCATAATTGTGATAATCTAGCTGTTTTACAGTTCTTCGTTGACAGGCTTTTCATTATTTACATGTATTTATGGCGTATTTAAACTTGTTTTCGTCCCCATATGGATTAAATCTTGCCGATGTGACTTAAAATCTTATCTCACTCGCTCATACACTAGAATTCTCGAGGCTGGCCTTTCTACTGTGGCTGTTGCCATGAGATACAGGAAATTCACAACCTGCAGACACGTGTTCATCAAATGGGTAGGGTAGCACCAGGTAAAGACGTCACATTTTGAACAATCAAATCCGCAATGTCATCGAGTAACACGCTCTTTAAGGGTCACGTAACAGCCCAAACCATGAGAAAACGTCCATCTTTGTGCTCGACGGACCTTGGGTAAACTGCCTAAGATTAACTGCCGTCTATATACTATATACTGCCCACTTATGTTGGGCCGATTGTGGCACAGCTGATCCATAATGAACGTCTATGCTGGGTACGCTTACCCGTGCAGATGGCTAAGTTTCCTGCAAAATTCGGGTATTGACGTCATGAAGTGGCCTTCAACTTTACCTGACTTCGATCCCTTCGAACACGTACGAACAAATCTTCGTGTCTTGAGACGTCAACCCCAGAATGTTCAAGAGCCACCATGTTTGTAATGCTGTGTTCAAAGGGTGTCAGGAAGTCGATGAGACAAGTTTTCCTTGCTGTTCCGAATGCAAGAGATGGCATACGCTTTACATCTAATAGAGATTGCAAGTCCCCGTAAAATAAAAGCGTTCGTGCTATTGTTAACCGTGGAGGCTGCTCCAAGAGCACCTTAATGCCTACTCCTGTTTTAGTGCACGTTCACAAGCAGATTTATTCACAGCAACGCACTTTGTTCAATATGGGTATGTTTGTGTCTTTAGTGACATGAATTCAACTGACAAACGTTAACGTTACTATCGGTTTATGTGACACCAGGATAAAAGTATATATGTGCATTTTGTTTGATCAATCAGGGATTGGGGTTGGTGCAGTTGTAGTTGCATGCTCCTTCATGCCCTATTACAACCTGTATTTGGCCTGGCCGATCTACTACATGGTAAAGTCCTGCTCCAGCGTCCTGCCCTGGACAACCTGTGGCAACAGCTGGAACACCGACCTGTGTATTGACGACATGAATACAACGTTTCGCCGTAACATGACAACCTTGGCTGTGAATACTTCAAACATAACCACTACAGCGAAACTCTGGGAAAATGTGACTCTGGCTCATACACCTGCAGAGGAGTTTTGGCAGTAAGATTAGATACTCGTCTCACTTGAAGAGAAATATCCAAATTGTTTTTAACAAAGCCACAAGAACGTAACATTGGACTACGTAACAATCATGAATATCGGTCGCGTGTTACCTGACATCTGTCAGGGTTTTGAAAATAAATCTCACTCACTATTTAACTTTCAGGTACAATGTACTGCGTGTCTCTACTGGCTTGGACGATGTGGGGTCAGTACAGTGGCAAATAGTTGGATGTCTGCTTGGTTCATATGTAATATTATTTCTATGTCTAATTCGTGGAATCAAGTCTTCTGGTAAGGTAATTATCAAGTAAGTACTACACATGAATGCTAATATGCACTCGGAGAAAAAGCCAAGCACCCCAACACCTCAACACCCCACACCCCATAAGTCTTCAGTGACAAGTGAAGCAATTCTTGGAAATAACAAGTTAGTTTTCTCTCATGGCGTGCCTCAATTGTCTGCAATCTTGCTAATTAAAAATAGTGGGAAATGCTCTTGCATATGTCAGAGGTAAGATAATTATGATGGGCCATTTGTCAGCTACTAGTCAATTTTTTATTGTTTTTAGCAAAAACAACTATGATTACGGAATGTTTACATGGAATCTCGTTCAACACATTGTAGTTACCTTTCAGTTTGTGATGAACAATAGTCCAGCATGTCATTCCTACCAGTTTTTTTAAAGTAAACAAGAGCATGTTTTATCAACGAAACTCTCAAAGAGCATCAAAAAGGCTAAGTGAAGCTCCCGTCGAAATTTTGATGATATTACTAAAAGCAATGAACAACTGATGTTAGCAGATTGTTTATCATGGAAATGCTGCTCTAATTACAACAGTTCCGTGTATAAATATTTGACACAGCTTATTACATAGTGACAAACCATCTTACTCTACGTCACATGGTCGTCATTACATGTAATCATGCAACAATATATTTTCTTGACTACAGGCTGTGTATGTAACTGCACTTCTTCCGTACATTCTCCTTGTCTCCATCTTCATCCCAACACTCTTGCAACCAGGTGCGATAGATGGTTTACACTTCTACGTTGTACCGGACTTCAACAAACTGCTTGATATACAGGTATTTCATGAAGTGCATCCATGCCATGAACTATCCCATATATCGTATACTACTTATTTTATATACCATGTTTTGTACATCGATATTTATCAGTAAAGCCAATTGCATTAACAAAACAATAATGAAACGAAAACAGTCAAGCAGGAACTTAAAAGTGCTTGACTGTACTGAGTTTTTCATCACAAGGGATCAGTTTGTCAAATCGCCATCTATAAAGGATATTGTTAGTTTCAGTAGTTTTCGTTTAAAACTTATTTTTTTTGTGGTTTACGACTATAAGATTCTAACGTTGCATTATGCCACACGGTTGACCTTACCGCTTGCAGTACGGTAATTATGCGCAGCAACTGATGCGCATAACATCCAGCGGGAGATCCGAAGTATGGAAGCGTATTAGGGCCAGATTATTTTCAAAAATTACTTCATCAATGTAAAGAAGAGTGTTTCATATTAAATCCAGTTATGAATAACGAAGAAAAAGGTTTAATAGTCTGACGAAAACGAATTTTCATAAAACTGTGAATTTATCTGTCGATTACTGTTATTTACTTACCTTTAGTGATTAAAAGCCAGTCCCTTGTAGAAATGTCCTGATTTCAAGCGTATATGTGGTAGCTGACGTTTTTACCTTCGATACGGAAGTACGCTATTGCAGCTGCGCAGATTTACCGGACTGGCTTGTAGTCATTTCCAGTGACTACGAGCGACCAGTGTATAATTATCTGGAAATTGCTACAGGGGGCATATTCCAGAATCATCTGTCTCAGTGAAGAACTTTCTAGCATGTTTCTTCTTAGGTATACAAGAGGGGTTAACGCTTGCCTCTGACCTCACAAGACGAACATTTTGCATTGTGATTATTATTTCCTGCCAGACCTATCATCACTGTCTTCATTGATATAAAATCTCATTTTGCTAAGCATTATGCATGTGTTTAACCATAAGTATACTTGATGTCCAGCGCATTAACACAAGTCTTCAATGTCAATTGTAAATATCTACATCACATACCAACCCAATTTTCTAGCAGAGAGTCGCACATATATGATTTGCAGAACCAAACTTGATTATGGTTCCATCGTTTATGGTGGAGCCTGCAAAAGCAACCTAAAACAAGCAGTTGTCACTAAGGTGACATAATCCCCCGCCGCAAACTTAAAGAGTAATGAAAGTGAAGGTTGTAGTTTAAGATGAATTTAAATGTCAACAAAAACATGACCAGTCAACCTCTCTTGATATTTTACTCTGCTCTGTAGCTGTTCAAACACACAAATATTTTCAAGACTCAAACCTTGCCTTTCTGCTGCTGGCATTGAGCTAGAAAATATCTCTCATTCCGTTGGCTTTCTTCTCCTCCTTGGCAATCGGTTAGGCCACACGTTGACCTAACATTAACCACATTTAAAAAGTCAAAAACTTATGAATTGCATTATAAACAAGAATTTAGTCAGTTAAGAACTAAATATAATACATACAAATCCTTATCTAGAGATGGGTCCAAGGATGGTGGCGCTGTAGCTTGTGCCACTGTCATTGGCTCCTAAACAATATTTTCTAAATTACCCGATAACAGCTCTATTTTCACAGCAGAAGCTAATGCAATATAAACAGCCTTAAAATATATTAATAAACACCCTAAATATAAACAAAACATAATCTTTTCCGATTCTCTTTCTTGCCTTCAGGTTATCAAAAATCTGTCTTGCAAACATCCACTTTTAATCGAAATTATTGAATTATATAATGATATTGCTATTGGCCAATACGACATCATCTTCTGTTGGTTACCCAGCCACGTTGGCATTTCCGGGAACACAATGGCCGATTTTGCTACCAAGGCAGCACTCATCAAATCTGTGAAACCACTTCTTATTCCATACTCTGATTACAAAGCTCGCATTAGAACTTACATCCGTGATCTGATGCAAACGAATTGGGACACCCAAGTAGGTATCAATAAATCACATCGAATCTTTGATAATCTAGTTCTTTTACAGGTTGACAGGTTTTTACAATTTACCATTAATTACTATGTATAAAATGAATTGTTCTCGTCACGATGTGGCTAAAATATTGACGATGTGACGATAAGTTTTAACTCACTTACTCACTCATTTGCAGAATAACATTTAGCAAATATTTTTGATACAGGTGTGGCTGGAAGCATGTTTGCAAGTGTTCTATTCATTGGGACCAGGCTTTGGGATGATTGGTACGGCTGCGAGCTATAACAAATTCCATGACCCATGTCTCAGGTGAGTAGCAATCATACTTTTGCAGTTGCACAACAAAGTAGATACGAGCATAAAGTCGATGTCTCGTTATTAAAAGCAACATAACACAACTGACAGTAGTCATAGTTTTCCGAATTACTACTTTTCAAATCATTTAAAAAACATAACCCTCTCTAGAATTGATCTATGAATTAAGAACTTCTCGTTGGCAATAAATGCAACAAATTATCCGCAACACCATAAGTAGATATGTAATAATAAGCTTGAACATTTGGAGATATGTATGCTTATATTCACAGAGACTGCCTCATAGTGACAATAGTCTCAGAAGGAACCAGTATCTTCTCTGGCCTGGTGACGTTTGCTACCCTCGGGGTCATGTCACAGAAAACGGGTGTTCCCATTGAAACCGTTGTTTCAAGTGGTAGGTATTAGGAAGTGTAGGTAGAAGTTGCACTTGGATTGCTACTGCCTTTATCCTAGCCTGATTACCTTTAGTCAAGGTCGCAGGAGACCTTTCAGGAAAAGAAATATGGGTGACGTGTGGAAGACCTATCAGCGTTGTAAAACATACGTCTACCACATGTTCTCGGGGTTTTGTTTGGCTTTTGAATGATGTGACCCTGATGGATGCTCCCAAAGGGGCATGATACGCTTACCTACTATCGTTACTAAGTAAATAGTGATTGACAAGCAAATAGGCATGATTTAGTTGGAATGGCATAATCGACTTTGCTTACAGAACTATTTTTCTTATGCGAAGGGTTTTACCGCTAAATACTACAGCTTTTCTCCCTTTCACTTTTTCGGTGCACCATGACTCCTCTATTGACAAAAATAATTTAATTACTTTTGCAAACAATTTCAAAGGGTACTCCATTGTTTTATACGAGTCCAATACTGACTGTTTATATGCATACAGTTATATATGAATGTTAATGTTGATAGCACCGTTATAAGACTCATCAGTTGGACTAACAGTCAACGTCGTGAGCTACAGATTAATTAATATTGGTGAAATGTAGATGCAGTCAAAATCGTCTGTTCTTCTCCATGCTATCGTAGAGATTTGTGTGATATTTTCTAGAGGGGGACTTACATAGATTTTTTCAATTAAAGGTCCAGGTTTGGGATTTGTAACCTATCCAGAAACCCTGGCACACCTTCCTCTTCCTCAGCTGTGGTCCTTCCTGTTCTTTCTGATGTTGCTGACAGTTGGTCTGGATTCACAGGTACTGTCTTCATGTGCCCATGGACGTGTTTGATACTTAATAATAATAAATGCCTGATGACTTACAAACCAACATTTCATAACCAACAGTGAAACAAAATTCCAGAGTATAATCTAACCTTTTAGACTGATGGAAAAATGTCATTATAATTAGCAAGATGTACAATGAACAGATGAGTTTTTTTCAGTTCATGGGTGTTGAAGTCGTTATTACTGCCCTTGTTGATCAGTATCCTCAGCAGTTGGGCAAGAGAAGGATCCTCGTAACTGGAGGATACTGCATCATAGCATTTCTTCTTGGAATCGTATTCTGCACACAGGTACACAGTATAGTCAAGATGCAATCTCACCAATATATAACAGGCATAGATGGCCACAATATTTTCCAAATATATTCCAAGCTACACAGGTCACAAATTTGTAATCATCCATGGAATGTGTGCGTTGTTTTCTGGGAACCTTCATGGCATAAACTGTCATGTCTTTTTAATAATACATAAAATACTCACATGGCCACCACGAACACTAGATCGTAATTCAACTCAGTTATGTGAAGGCTTAACAGGATGAACATCTAGTACCCGTATCTTCACGGGTCAGTAATAGTAGTAGTAGTAGCTTCCCAAATAGGTTTTCTTGTCTGGGTGGAAAGTGATCTTCAAACACCTGCTGTGTTGATTCAATATGAGATATAACGAGAGTGTGGCCCTTCATTGATATCCTTCACAAAATAATATATACTTGCTTTGTTCTGCAGGGAGGTCCGTACATGTTTCAGCTGGTAGACTGGTATATATTCTCCCTCGGACCAATAGTGATCTGTATATTGGAGTGTGTTGCTGTGGCATGGATCTATGGTGTGTATAACAATACAATATTTGCATTCAAACCCTGAAGCATATATCGGCATGTAAAGATAATTCTGACGTTTTCTTTCATTAACTCTTTAAAGAAGAGTCTCCTTGGTCCTTAGTATGGTGACGTCGTGCTTCGCTGCGTATTAATACGTGCAAACATCGCTCACACCATTGTATTGTTACGTCGTCAGCTTTGATGACGTCATTCAATTCATATTGTGACGTAAAGTCTGAATGACGTCACAAATGAGCAGTTCCAGATGCTACCAAGGGAGACAGTCGAAACGGCCGGCTGATGACATTTCACTACTGTATCCGTACTCTATTTCAATGAGTACAGACACAAAAAACGTGTGTGGACCAGTTTGGTTTGCTTTTATGTTTACAGTATCGATAAACATCATGTGTTGGCCAATTTCAGGGTCTCATTGAGTATTTGAAGCACGGGAATATTTCATTTTAAACCTCCGGCTGACGCCGTCGGTTCCA
>VKKT01001420.1:161829-175771 GCA_008038995.1 Haliotis laevigata | reverse complement strand
GAATTGAATGAACTTCTACATGTCTTTTGTAGGGACTCTAAAGGTGTGCATTTCATATTTTTGTATGCAATTTCTTAATTTTGTTACTTTTACAGATGCTTGAACTTAGTTGAATTTTGTTCTATTCAGTCTGTTCGTTGCATCCAACAGGGGGTGTACGTTATCCACTTCTCTTCAAAAACTACTTTATGGAATTCATTTAGATTACACATGTGCTTTATAGGGGCTCTAAAGGTGTGCATCTCATATTTTGATTTTGTATTTTATTTATTTTTTTCACGAAAAAATAAATTAAAAAAATAAAAATATATGAGATGCACACCATTAGAGTCCTAAGAAAGCCAAAATAATTCGACAGAGCGGTTATGGTGGAGAAGTGGATAGAATACATTCCCTGTTTCGTACGGACGGACGGACACCGAGGGTAACCCTATATGCCCCTGCCATATATGGCGGGGCATAAAAACTGCCTAAAGTCACCAGCAACTGAATGTTGACCACCATACTCAGGCCAGTGGGGACTTTCGGTACCTGCATGCACCCTGGCCGTATTTACATCATCCCCTCAGTCACCTCCCTTCTCCCCACCTGCCGGGTGTGTAGAGTGACGGTGTCAAAGAGCACCGAATATCCAAGAAGCTGACATTAGGGATGCAGGGTTGTTATTCTCAACTGTATATGACATGAATAACCGTATTTATCTACCGATACAATGCCAGGCTAGTGCGGTCCATGAAAAGATATTGGAGACGCTATTTCTAGAACAAATGACATCAACCACCAGAATGAAACCATCCATCGAGACAATGTCTAGGAAGGAAACAGTGTTTCGTTTAGTGATGGTGGTATTTTAATCTTCCTACAGTCCACGCAGGAAGCAAATGAACTTAAGTCTCCATGGTCCCTAGTATGGTGATCTACCTTCAGTTCCTGGAGATCTATAGTCCGATTTTATATTGTATTCTTTTGAAATGATTTAACATTCTACACTGAACACAAACTAGTTTTAATTAATTTGTGATAATCTCGTCGTTATGCTGTCCGCTGACAGGTTTTTAAATAAGTATACATATGTTTATTCTTAGTACATAACCTTTTGTTGTCACGATATGGCTGAAATATTGCCGATGTGACGTTAAATATTAACTCACTCACTAACTCTTCTTCCTACAGTCACCGTGCAGACTGAAATGGGTTTTTTTTTCTATATGGTCAAATTGCCCTTCAGGTTGAAACAACTTCCAGTTCTGGCCAAGGACGACGGTGATGCGGGAGTCGCTATGACAGAGTTGCATTGTCAAGGAAAAAACAGAACAGAACCTACACGACAGAGAGAGACTCTGATAATGGTTGGCTACTGTGTTGCATTATGGAATATACTGAGGTTCCCCTGCATCTGCAACAGGAACGGTGGACGTAAGCAACCCATGGTATCTGTATGATATACAATGTCATCTTGTTAACTTATCACATCCAATACACATCCATATGGTGTCATTTATCAGAAAAAAGATCAAATCTTCCAAAACAACATATATATGATGCTTACTTGGTAAATGCAATTATCCAATGTACAACTGGAAGAACGAGCGAGTGTGTGATAATAATTGGGTACACAGGAAAGCTGTCCCGAAATTTGAATCTGTCAGTAAAAGAAATCTGCGTCATTATGAGACGGGTTAACTTCATCTGTGCGTGTCTGTGAAGATACAACGCTGCAAATTGGGATTGGATGATCAAGAATCCGCTTTTCCTATGAATGCCTTTGTCATTAAAGACATATTGCTGCGACCTTCGCCTCTATAATTCAGTAACCCCTTTCCAGCGTTTAGATTGGTCTGTAAATTAAAGAAAATTAGAATTTATCACTTGGTTATTAAGAGAGAGTTTTTCTGAATAGTTTAAGGTTGCTTGTACAGTCTCCGCCATATAAGATGGAGCCGGAATCAAGTTTTGAGCGGATGAGTGATCTGTGTAAGTGTAGGAGGGTAGTTCGATCTCGTCCCCAGTTTGAATCAGAAGCAACTTTCAACAATGATTACACAGTGCCATTTAGAAAGTGGTCAAATGTAACATGTTATATTTGGGATTACACTTTCGTAGTAAAGTACATATTCTAAATCCCAAATATGGCATACAGGACTGAACCCAACAAAAGTACTTGAATCTGTATTTTGCTAAGAAAGTATAATCCGAAATATAACATATGTAACTTTCAACAAATCTAGTTGCCTCAGACATTTAGCTTTAAACTACTTAATGTGTAGCGAAAACGTTAAATGGGAGTCAGAAAGAAGACCAAAGAACTTGACCTCATGTACATCTTTGAGTGGTGTGCCATTCGGAATAGTTCAGGGTCTCCATGCGTTTAATATTTTCTGCAGAAATATGTACAACTAGATTTTGGTTTAGAAAACTGGAACCCATTTTCAAGTTACCTCTCTCTATTGCATGCATATTTTTACTACGATAAGAAACAATCTTGAATTCGGTTAGTATCCGTTCCCCTGTGTCATAGCGGTCACAATCGCATTTTCTTTTTCTCTGTCAACTGTTATTTTTCTGACTGCATTCACCTAGACTAGTGAGCGAGGTTTGACAGCTTAGTCGAAGGCCTGGAATCAAGTCACACCGTGAAATTAATGGACCAGAGCTAAATGTCCGCTATGATTAGAAACAAATGATTTAAAACACTTATAGTTTTATCATTGTAATTGTGTTTATGTATATATTTCTTCCAGGAGCTTTCCTGATCTCATACATTTGCTACTGTTCATTACCGGGTTACCAACGTTTTTCTTAGAGTCGATAATCTCTCAGTTCTCTGGAAAGGGTGCCCAAAAAGTTTTGAGCATGTGTCCTTTGTTCCAAGGTAGGTCTATTTTCAGTGAATACTATTTGGTATTCAGTGTTTACCATTGTAAACATTAAAGAACGTTAAACGACTTCTTGTACATATATATATTTGCTTTAAATCAAAACACAAAGGCTTAGAAAACGAATGCATTATCTATTACTTCAGTTACATTTTTTATTCTGTGAACAATCGATCAGTATTATATGATAACTATAATAATGTTTAAGAATTATATTTATTTGAATAATCATTAGTTGACTATGATCTGAGTCTTTACAAATCACAAATCCGATTTCAATTTCAACGTCCCTCCACACCCAATCACCCATCCGCAACGCAGACTCCCACTCATCTTGACTTCATCTTAGAACAGGCACCCGTGAAGAGCCACCTCCTCGTGGTGGGTGCTGGGTAACGCTAAGAGCTCTTCGACCCTTCGTTGTGGACCCGGGGATATATTTTGTCCACCAACCCGTTTGCCGTGGGTTTTCCCCCGTGTGTCGGTTGAGGAAGGGATTCTGGTAATTGAGGGCATTGGTTCCAGGAACAGTGTTCCTTTGCCAAACACACCACTTCGGCCCTGATTTCACCTACACGGGTGGTAGAACTGGCCCAATTCATTGTCATGGGCCGAACCAGCCTGGCATTGAGTTGGTAGACAGATACAGCTATTCGTATCATATTCTCTGGAGTATACCACCCCTGTAATCCTGGTGTCAGTATCTTGGATATCCGGTGCTATTAGACACCGTCCTTGTTGACACTCCATGGTGGGTGGGGAGCAGGGATGGCGAAGATGTTTCCTTTCATCATGACTCACCAACAAGCTGGTTCATCTCGAAATGAAAAAAAGCGACGTCTGGACGAACTAGATCGTCCATCTGACATTCATTCAAACGTTGATTCCTGGGCTAGATTTCTAGTGATTGAGGCTATCGATTTCTTAACCATCAAACTGAACCCATTCGTCGTGTCAAAAGCTATCTACTGGATTTGTGGGGAGGCGAAAAATGTCACCCGACTCCGTAGCGGTTCACTTCTAGTGGAGTGCGCACGGCAACAGCAATCTCTAAATCGTCTGTCTGTCAGAACATTTGCCAATATAGTGGTTGCTGTGTCCTTGCACACAACTCGTAATTCTTGCCGTGGAATCATACGCGACAGGGCCCGCTGTCTGTATGATATGAGGGAAAAGGACATTGCTGCTGAGCTTGAAGATCAGGCAGTTACAGCGGTGAAATGTTTCACCATTAAAAAGGATGGCATCATAACTAAAACAAATACCTATCTCCTAACATTTGCCAGATCATCCCTACACCAGTCAATAAAGGCAGGCTATCGTAACATCGGAGTGGATGTGTATGTCCCCAATCCACTCTGTTGTTATAAATGTCAACAGTTTGGTCATGGGACCTACTCAAGCCGTAATCCTGCAGTATGTTATCGCTGTGGAGATGACCATGACGTCACAGGCTGCGAGAATGATATCAAGTGTGTCAACTCTAAGAAGACACATCCTGCTTCATCTAGGTAATGCACTGTATATCAAAGGGAATCGAAGATAATGAAAATATAATGTGAAAAAAAACTTTCCTATTTTGAAGCTAAAAAACTTTTCACTAAACAATCTTCAACTCCATCCAATATTACATATTCAGCTGCAGTCACCCGCTCTGTAGCAATTTCCTAAGCTGCATGTCAGACTGACTTGACCTGGGTCTTTTCATCTGACAAACCTGCTTCTCCACCAAGACGACCTACTGCTCCAGTCACTCTGTCGACGCCTGAGTCTCAGACAGAAATTCTGTCTGAGACATCACAAATGATTGCTTCGCAACTAGCCACATCACAGCTGGCCACCGATCAAGTAAAAAAGAAGAAAGGAAATAAATGAAATCGGAAAGAAACACGTGTAGTCCCTTTACCTTCAGAGGTCCCTATAGAGAACACTTTTGGGCCTCTTGACATGGAGGTTACCCTGAACTCACAGGACAGACGGAAGGGTCAACCCCCCTCTCATTCTCGAGAGAGATCGCCAATTGAGGCACCATGACCCAGTTGGCCAATGTAATTTAGTGGAACTGCAGAGGGCTTAAAAATAACTTCAACGAGATACAATTGCTCACAAGATCATCACCCGTCAGCAGTATGTCTCCAGGAGACATATCTTAAAAGAACCGATATTTTTAATCTGAGACAGTATAGTGCTTATCATTCTTTTTCTCCTACGGGAGATCGAGCAGCTGGAGGCGCTTCTATTTTGATACATCAGGGAGTCATTCATAGCCCTCTCGCTCTAAATACGGATCTTCAAACTGTTGCTGCTCGTCTAACTCTGCACATTGCCCTGACATTGTGCAGCTGGCATATCCCTCCCTCTTCTAATATCCTTCAGGCAGATATTTAAAATCTTTACGATCAACTTCCTAAGCCTTGTGTTATCATGGGCGATCTTAACGGACACAACCCGCTTTGGGGAAGTGTCGATACCAATAATAAAGGACAAAATCCTTGAGGAATTCATTTCCGATAATAATTTATGTTTTTTAATATAGATTCAGCGACTTATTTACTTCCTGCTACGGGAACATTTTCTTCCCTGGATTTGTCACTTGCTGACTCCATCTTGTATAATGAATTTGAATGGATGGTCCATGATGATCTATTTGGGAGTGACCACTTCCCCACCATTCTCAAAACAATCAGCCCTGGTGCTGATCCACCTTTAACAAGAAGGAACTTCGCCAGGGCTGATTGGTCATTATATGAGACACTCTGTGCTGCTCCCTTAAAAGACGATGTATTTGCGAACAGTGAAGATCTTATACAGTTGTTTTCTGATATACTGAATGGCGTTGCTGACCAGCTATACCCAAGTCCTCTGCAGTTCCACATATTCGTAAACCATGGTTTAACAATGAATGTAAACAGGCCGGGAAAAAAGCGGAAAAACATTTTCGACGACATCCTACCGTGCATAATTTAAATAAAGTAATAATTTTAAATGCCAAGGCTGGACGCGCATTTAAGCAGAATAATCGTCAGTCTTGTCGAAACTATGTTTCCAAAGCAAATTCGCGCAAACCAATTTCAAAGGTGTCGAACATGATACAAAGAATATAGGGCAAAGTTCCAAATCAACCGCTTACCATTTAAAGGACGGTGATAGTTTATTAACTGATAAGGCTGACATTGCCAATAAGCTTGGTGATAATCTCGTCAAACATTCGTCTTCCTCAAATTATGTCCCTGAGCTTCAGAAACATCAGAAACAACAAGAGAAGAAAAGAATAATTTCATACCAGACAATGGAGAAGTCTATAACGAATTATTTTCAATACATGAGCTACGTACCGCCCTAGAGCAGGCTCATGATACAGCAACCGGGGCTGATAATATCCACCATCAGCTCTTGAAGCATTTACCGGAATCATGTTTGGAAACACTTTTGACTATTTTTTATCAAATATGGACTTCAGGCAATTTCCCAACTTCGTGGCGTAATGCCATTGTAGTCCCTATTCCAAAGCCTGGTAGGGATCATACTGATCCGTCTAATTACAGACCAATCTCTTTAACGAGTTATGTCTGTAAATCCATGGAACGAATGGTATAAAATTGTATACATTTTTGTAGAAAATATACGCCTCATAAGGACCCAGAACTATCTTTAAATGGGACTCCCATCAAAGTTGTAAAGGAGGCCAAGTTCTTGGAGCTCATTTTCGATTCCCATTTAACATCCCTGCCACATATTAAATCCCTTAAAGCTAAATGCCTGAAGGCACTCTATTTGTTAAAGGTTGTTTCCAGTTCAAAGTGGGGAGGGGATCAATCTCCCTACTTCATTTTTACAGATCACTCATTCGCTCCATTGTATATGGTGGAGCCTGCAAAAGCAACCTTAAAATGTTAGTTTCTATCCATCACCAAGGTCTCCGACTTTGTCTTGGATCTTTTAGAGCTTCTCCTGTTGACAGTCTCTACATCGAGGCAGATTACTGACTGACTGAGTTTGGTTTTACGCCGCTTTTAGCAATATTCCAGCAACATCGAGGCAGATGAGCCATCTCTTACACAACGTCATATAAAATTATGTTTACAATATACTACAAAACTATTCTCTAACAAATCTAACCCTGCATTTAATTTTGTCTTTGATGCCCTCTATGAGGATTTATACAATAAGAAGCCTTATCTTGTTCCGCATCTTGGGATCAGAATTAAACCTTTCATTTCTGCTGCCGGCATTGAGCTGGACAATATATCTCCTTCCCGTCTTCTTTCTTCTCCTCCTTGGCAATTGGTTAGGCCCCAAGTTGACCTAACATTGACCACATTTAACAAATCAGAAACTAATGAATTACAGTATAAACAAGAATTTAGTCAGATAAGAAATAAATATAATACATATAAATCCTTATATACAGATGGACCAAAGGATGGTGGCGCTGTAGCTTGTGCCACTGTCATTGGGTCCAGAACAATATCTTCTCGATTGCCTGATAACAGCTCTATTTTCACAGCGGAAGCTAACGCCATATTAACAGCCTTAAAATATATTAATACACACCCTAAATATAAACTATATAGAATCATTTCTGACTCTCTTTCTTGCCTTCAGGCGATTAAAAATGTTTCTTGCAAACATCCTCTTTTAATTGAAATTATTGAATTGTATAATGACCTTGCTACTGGCCAATAGGAAATCGTGCTCTGTTGGTTACCCTGCCATGTTGGCATTTCCACTTCACTTCTTATGCCGTACTCTGATTAGCAAGCTAGCATTTGAACCTACATCCGTGATCTGATGCAGAAGAAGTGGGACACCCAAGTAGGTATTAATAAATTACATTAAATAAAACCCTATATCGGTTACGCTTACTTCGGTTGTCAGTCCAGATTCGAAGAGGTCATCATACGACGATGTCGTATTGGCGACACAAGATATACTCATGCATACCTATTGAAAGATGAGGATCCTCCGTTTTGCATCCCTTGTGATGAGAGAACCACGGTCAAGCTGACTGTGTTGAATTCTTCATCATAAGGGATAAATATTTCAATATCAATACAGTTAATCAGGACCTTTTTAATAATGTTAACTATCATTTAATCATTGTTTTTTTAAAAGAGATAGATTTTTAAGATGAATTTTGATATCACTAGCTGGCGCCTTAGCCAGCTCGCCCTGAAATATTGCCGATGTGACTTAAAATCTTAACCTACTCACTCACAATGTGCCTCAATTATGCCTGAGAGCGGAGTTATCGGATGATAATTGATCATAGTGAGTCTAATGGTGAGTGGGTGAGATAGATCACTGCGTATCTGCATTCCAGATCTCTACACCGTTTATTCGCTGGGTCACACAGTGAATCAAACCCTGGCCACGGATAACTCGTGGCCGAGCATCATAGATAAACGTCTGTTATCTCTGGTGATACATAGGTCATCCACACACTGATACACAACAGCCTGTCACTGTTATCAAACAGTTGGATTCCCTCAGTCAGTATGGCATGCATCTCAAACTTTCCTCTGGTCTTAATAGTGTCAATTTTACTGTTCAACGCTGATGCTGCAATTAATAAGGCCTACGAATGTCGCCTCCTGGTTGGTGATCGTATACTTGACCTGAACCCATTGTCCCACAATGATAACACCCCAAGGTAGGTCTTTTCCATTGCTGATTGGCTGAAATATTTCCGATATAACTTAAAACCTTAACCCACTCATACTCACCTTTTCCAATGCTGATAGTATGTAAGTCCCATTTCATTCAAAGTTTTTTTTTCATATCACGTGTCTTTAACCGTAAAATGTGTCTTATTTTAATGTGTTCTCCTGAGAGGGTACGTAAGTACCGAAACATTTAAAGTCAATCTCAACTTACCAGATTCTTTWAACGTAGTATTTTTGTGRTTTCAACTTATGGCTAAATTCGACTACAATCGCCAGGASCTGAAGGGATGATGTAAATCCAGCTAGGGTCCATGCAGGTAGCAAACGTAATGTAAGTCCCCGTGGTCCCTAGTATGGTGATCTGCCTTCATCTGCCGCTAGTTTTAATTCTAATTGTGATATTCTAGTTGTTTTACTGTCCTTCGATGACAGCTTTTTATAATATACACATATTCCATTTCAATGTCATATATGTTCTCGTCACGATATGGCTGAAATATTGCCGATGTTATGTTAATATTAACTCACTCCCTCACTCACTCTTATTTTAATGTATGGCTAATTTTGACTTCAATCGCCAATCGCTGAAGGGATGATGTAGATCCAGCTAGGGTCCATGCAGGTAGCAAAGGTACTYTAAGTCCCCATGGTCTCTAGTATGGTGATCTACCTTCAATTCAGTTGTTGGCGATCTATAGCAACTTTTTTATATTGTAATGTCTTTCATAGTTAAGACATTTTTAGATTTTCATACTAGTTTTACAATTGCATCTGCGATATTCTTGTTATTTTTACTGTCCTTCGCCTACAGGTTTTTATATTGATTCTTATGACATTATAACTTGTTAATAGTCACGATGTGGCTGAAATACTGTCGATGTGACTTAAAATCTTAACACAATCATACTCACCTTTTCCAATGCTGATAGTATGTAAGTCCAACTTCATTCAAAGGTGTTTTCATATTAGGTGTTTTTAGTCGTAGAATATGTGATATTTTAATGTATTGCTATTTCTGGCTACAATCGCCAATCGCCGAAGGGATGGTGTAAATCCAGCCAGGGTCCATGCAGGTAGCAAAGGCGCCATGATCCCCAGTATGGTGATCTACCGTCAGTTGTTGGTGATCTATAGCACGTTTTTTATACAGTATTGTCTTTCAGAGTTAAGAGATAGTCATGCTAGGTTTACAATTATATCTGTGATATTCTAGTTAATTTTACTGTCCATCGCTGACAGGCTTTTATAGTTTTCCATGATGATTGTGTGACATTTTAACTTGTTATCAGTCACGATATGGCTGAAATATTGCCGATGCGACTTACAATCTTAACTCACCCACTCAACAGCGGGATCAACTTGCTGTTACACACTCTTGAAGTATTAAAGATGATTCTTTTCAGATTCCGTGACATTCCCGACGCTGCTGCACCTAACCTCCGGTATTCCTGGAATCCGTGTGAGCCATTCAGTGAAGGTAGCGTGTGTCAGGGAGTGGAGGTAAGGCAATGCCAGCCTGAGTGAATGAGTGAGTGAGTGAGTGGGTGGGTGTTTGGGTGGATGAGTGAGTGAGTGAGTGAGTCTGTTGGGGGTGAGGGATAAGGGACTCACTCACTCCATAAAACCATGAAGAGACAAAGATGGTGAGGTATTCGCTGTTGAGAATCTATTCACAGCATCCGATGCGTGTCACCTGTGAATGAATGTCAATTTATGCATATAATGATAAATCTGTTAGCAGTTCCATATGTACAAATTATTAGTTTCACTTGCGAGTGAGTGATAAATTATTTCTTCATCGCTATTGCCATATTGCTGAAGCGAAAAATACAACAACAAAACAATACAGTTTCTTTCATTTCATTTTGTCATTTACAATTATTTGAAAATGTAGAATTTAATCCTCACGATTAACTGACTGATAGCATGACACCTTGGTATTATCTTGTACTATTCAGCTATGTCAACTCTCCCCGACAACAGGCGACGACTATGTGTTAGGTAGGGGAGGCAACTCCAGATTCGTGGTTGAGGGTCTACAAAGAATATTCTTTGTCTACAGCATACTATCCGACCAAGGTCAAACAAGGTAAGAATGCAGCTGTCTTCTTTCACACTTCGAAGTACCACGTTTTGCCGGCATGTCATCAAGCGTATGATTATGGATTAGAATCACGTTTCGAGGTTTGTCAGCACCCGGTATTCGTGGATCGCCTGAGACCAGCAGCACTTTGGGCTCTCATTTTGCTTTGGCGTGTACAACTTGAATTGATAATTGAACAATGGTAATTTGAAAATAAGATGAAATTCTATGTTGATGACATCACACATGTCCTATACTCGTTCACAGCTTGGGGTGCTTTATTGAGTGAGTGAGTATGATTTTACGCCGCTTTTAGCAATATTCCAGCAATATCACAGCCGGGGCACACCAGAAATGTGCTCCACACATTGCACCCATATGGGGAATCGAACCCGGTTCTTCGGCGTGACGAGCGAACGCTTTAACCACTAGGCTACCGGGTGCTTCGTGGAAGGGTCTGGATGGTCTTTAAAGCAAATTGTTGCTGGGGCAAATTTAGTTCTCTAGTTATCAGATTTGTCTGTCGGAAATAGGCATGTGTTCGTAGACCATTGTTTCTAAACCACACACGTTTTCTATCAATTACTATAATGTATAATACTTGTGAGTGAGTGAATGAGTGAGTTTAGTTTGACGCCGCAATCAGCAATATTTCAGCTAAATAATCGTTCTGAACCCGACAGTTCTGAACCATGACATGTGTCAACCAAGTCAGCGAGTCTGACAACTCGATCCCGTTATTCACATCTAACGACAAGCATGGATTACTGAAGATCTATTCTAACCTAGATCTGAACGGGTTATAATACTTTTGTACAGTGTATTGACTTTAAAGTTCCTCGAGTATTAGAGGGACTTGCTTACCAACTTTTCATTTGTATTGATTCCTAACATCGTGTTAATAGTTTGCTTTGTGTTACAGGGAGACGTATATTGAACTGGTGTGTAACGCTTCAGTCGATGCTCAACTTGTATTCCATGAAGAAAATCCACCACTGACATATGTGAGCCCCGGCATTTGATTTTGACCTCAAACAAATAACTTTTCTGAAAGGATTGTAATATTTAGAGGGAACTTTTTTGTTCGACCCGTGAAGGTCCGGGTTAGAAAATTGATCTTCAGTAACCCATGTTTCTTGTAAGAGGCGACTAACGGGATCGGGTGGTCAGGCTCGCTGATGTGGTTGACACATGACATCGGTTCCCAATTGCGCCGATCGATGATCATGCTGTTGATCACTGGATTGTCTGGTCCAGACTCGATTATTTACACAATGCCGCTATWTAGCTGGAATATTGCTGAGTGCGGCGTAAAACTAAACTCACTCACTCACTCAATTTGTTTTGCATATGGTTGTTGTTTGGTGGCTACTTGTTGTTACCCAGCCTGGTACAGTTAGGGGATATTTCGAAAGGCTGGTTAGTTCGGAGTTACTATACAGGGTTGGGTGGAGATCTTCTACCTTCTCAATGGTATAGAATCGACAGTAGTTGGTTTCTGGGACAAGCAGTCACACATACACCAATACACAAGGGGAGACAAGCAATCCGCTATGACGTCATTTTAGCTTCCCTCAAGACTGAAACTGATTATTGCACCTATTGTATGAAATCAGATCCATTCACTCGAAACGTACAGCCCACCTATACATAGAAACGACATGAAATAATGTTTGTGTCTGAAATAGTCCCGCTACATGGCTTCAGTCTATATTTATTCGTATGTGGATACGAAAATCCAGTGATAGATATGATGAGCTTTCGGGTATGCCGTCGGGTTAGGTATGACGTCACAGAGCCTTATGAACTGTACGGATGACTGTGTAGCAATTCACACTAGTGTTGGGAATTGGTTTAAATCTCATAATTGATGATTGGTTCATAACAACCGATCAATCATCGAAAATAAATGGTTAGCGTCATTTATTAAATTTGTCTGGTTATGTTTGTTAATGTACCAAAAATAAAGAAAAAACATGTAGTTCTTTCGTTGTTTGCAAATTGCACATCTTTAAAGGATGACTAGTATGTTAGGAACATGAGCTTCATGGAGTCTTTACAATAAATTTAATCATGAATTGGAAGAGCTTGTAGTACTAATGAAATGTAACAGACAAAACCAACCTTGTGAAAAAATATCGTTATTGCAAACAAGTGTTCCAAAATTGTTTGTGTTCGATTATGAGAAAACATGATCGATTGATTGGTCGTTTTGTCATTGCAACCAATCTTCGATTATTTCAATTAATCGGACCACCACTAATTCACATCAGGAGAATAACACTCATTGTTACTTTTACAGCACATGGTACTGACGAGCAAGTACGCATGTCCCCACACGGTGCCTTCCAACAGCACAGTGTCACCTACAACCTCGACCGCCAGTACTACAGCGTCATCTACAACCACGACTCCCAGTAGTACAGCGTCATCTACAACCACGACTCTCAGTAGTACAGTGCCACCTGCGACTAGGACCACCGTGACACCCCCGTTCCCGACAACGACATCGCCTCCAAGGCCAAACATCTTCAATCTAGAGACAATCACAATTCTCCTTGGATGCATATTGTAAGTACTGCAGATTCAGCAATGCAACTATGCTTACTTGTAGCCCAGTACAACACCCAACAATACCTTCCTCGCTGGCCCAGTTCACAATATTAATGTGTTCAGTATTCCTTGATGAATGTTCATTAACGTCAGTAACGCATGCTGCATTAGTAATAGTCCGCTTAAATGGTTCTCATATCAAGGCACATTTCCTGGTCACGGCGCAACGTACAGTACTCTCCACGGTCATAGGACACTATCGTACTTTCCGATACTGTTTCAACTCCAGCCATGCTGCCTGTTAGGCGCAATGAACTAAACACTCACATTACCAGCACGTCCTCACAGCGTTTACAGCTGGGTGAACTGAGAGAATGTGGATCTAAGTATCTTGTCCAAGGATACTATGCAAATGTGCCCGCCTCGGGACCGAACCTAGATGCCTCCACCGGGGATCGAACCCGGGCCTTCATCGTGATAGGCATACACCTTACCACTGCACTACTGCGCTCGATTATGAAAGACATATACATTGCATTTATGAAAGCGCCGAAATCTGCAAGGGATTTTGCTATATTTCTGTGACAACATTGTCTTTAAAATCAGGGCCACGTGTAGAAGTAAGGATCGTAAAGAATCCTCCCAAATTGACTGACTAAATATATGTATGCCTGTTGACTGACTAAATATATGTATGCCTGAGACGATTTGGTCAGAGATCATTTACTTACAATGCCACCACTCTCTGGAATAAACTCCCAGAT
>VKKT01001420.1:82655-95786 GCA_008038995.1 Haliotis laevigata | reverse complement strand
TCGTGACGTCACGAGACCTATCGTCGTGACACGTCATACGTGTATGACGTCAGTCTGGTAGTATATTTTCGAGGTTGCGTCACCATCAAGTGACGTCACTACCTTCGTTTGTAGGTCGTGACGTCACAAGACCATATCGTCGTGACGTCATACGCGTGACGTCAGTGTGGCCGTATATTTTCGAGGTTGCGTCACGTTACGTCACCTCGGAAATGTGCGGTCACCATACTACTCGAAGCAATAAGCAGGAATATAACTGATTTTATCCTATCCTGGTATGCTGTATGTGTGGTGTGGAGGGATCTCATTACTCATATTAAGTGCAATAAACAGATTCAATCTTGAGATTGTTTGTTTGTTGTTTGACGTTGCACACAGCAATATTCCAGCCAGATGGTGTCGGTATGTAAATAATTGAGTCTGGACCAGTCAATCCAGTGATCAACGACATGACCGTTGATCTACGCAACTGCCATACCATGGCTTGTGTCAACCAAGTCAGTGAGCCTCACCCCATCCGGGCAGTCGCCTCTTACGACAAGCATCGGTTGTTGAAGACCAATTCTAACCCGGATCTGCATTGATTTCAAAACACTAAACACATCTCTCACGCATACACCGCTGCATCACAAAACACTAAACACATCTCTCACGCATACACCGCTGCATCACAAAACACTAAACACACCCCTCACGCATACACCGCTGCATCACAAAACACTAAACACATCTCTCACGCATACACTGCTGCATCACAAAACACTAAACACATCACATAAACACTACAACAAACACCCCAAATCCACATCATGAAAAACCTTCATCGTACGTTATGACATTCCTATTATATATTCTTGGACCTCGGATAACGCTGGCGGTAGATTGTTTGTTACGCTGCCGTCACATTTATGACAGGAACAACATTCCGCTAAATGTCCCATGGGGTCCAGCTGAGTGGGTGAGTTAATATTTATCGCCACATCGGCAATATTTCAGCCATATCGTTACGAGAACAATTAATAATTATATTATAGATCAATAAAATTAGAAATTAATAGCCTCTTGACGAAGAACAGTGAAACTACTAGTGTATCACACATATCAATTCGAAAGTAGTAATTAAATAAAAAACATTTGAACTAGAAATGACAAGACAATGTAAAAACAGGCTATAGATTGCCAACCACTGAAGCAACTTCGCATGAACAGAGAACGGGAACGATTTGGCAGTTGTCTTAATCTCTGCGCAGAATCCCAAGGTATGTTCGTTGATTCAAATTCAAGTTTTGCAACATCGACAAGCTCGAAATCAGAAGGGACCTGGAATGGTCTTGAGGGAATTAAACAAGAAGTTTAATCCATAAAAATATCTTGGAAAGGAGAGATATTGTTCAATGCAAAACAAAACAAAACCCAAATCTCTCTCTCTCTCCCTCCCTCTCTCTTTCTCTCTCTCCCCCTCCCTCTATCTCTGCCTCCCTCCCTTTCTCTCTCTCCCCCTCCCTCTCTCCCTCCCTCTCTCTTCTCTCTCTCTCTCTCTCTCTCTCTCTCTCTCCCTCTCTCTACACAGTAAAAATCATTTAGAGTATTTCATAATGCTTTATTAAATATAAACACACATTTATATTACACAAACCATGTTAACACAAACTAGCAGTACCAGTATTGTTCTTCAGAAGACGTCCGCTCACAAAATGAGACACTGCGGGATATCTCCACTCATTGCACAAAGCAACAACTAACACTAAAGAAACAAGTAATCATCAATGCTGGTCATATACTTCACCCCTTGCACAAAAACCCGACTTAGACTAAAATAACAAGTGATCATCAATCTGTATAACCTCCAAGTCAACAGGTGCATGACATACATCCCTTAACCCTTACCCAGAACCATGACCAAGGCTAATCTAACACCATTTTAATAGTATCGGTTATCGAACGTCATCAACTGTACTATATAGCATTCGCTCCTTTACAAAGAAAGACTAAGAATCAAAATAACATGAGTTCACCCATGTCTGTTACACGCCTTAAAGAAAGCATGTAGAATTCTACTACTGGTAACTTCTAACATATTATAATGTGAAAAATATACCCACAAGCTACTATTGTTACTTGACAACCTTGCGAAACAAGTAGTTATACAGTCTAAGTTTTCCGTTACGTTTTGCTATCATGGCTGCCGTTTCCCCATCCTTGTCCCTGGCGCTAATGTCCGCCATATTCATTGAGAGGATGTGCTTCACCATCATAACGTGTCCACGTAAAGAGGCCACATGAAGAATGTTCCTACCCTGATCATCCACTAACTGCGTTAGACAACCTCTATTCACAAGCAGATCAAACACTTTTCTATGTCCATAATATGCTGCTCTCATCAATGGTGTCCTCCCGTATTGTCCCCTACTGTTAATGTCCACCAGGTTTTGTGATAGGATATGCTGAACCATGTTTGCATGGCCCCCATCTGAAGCACGATGAAGTATGTTGTCTCCGTGATCATTCACGTATGACACATTAGCCCCCGTATTCACGAGGAACTGAAAAACGACTTTATATCCCATAAATGCGGCCCTCATCAGCGGGGTTGCTCCCGCCTTACTTCTACTGTTAATGTCCACCATGTCTGTGGATAGGATATGCCTCGCCATCTCGACCTGTCCACCCAAAGCGGCCAGATGAAGGATGTTGTTACCCTGATCATCCACTAACTGCGTTAGACCACCTCTACTCACAAGAAGTTCAAACACTTTTCTATGGCCATAATATGCTGCTCTCATCAATGGTGTCCTCCCGTATTTTCCTCTACTGTTAATGTCCACCAGGTTTTGTGATAAGATATGCTGAACCATCTTTGCATGGCCTCCAATTGAAGCATGATGAAGTATGTTGTCTCCCTTTTCATCAACGTGTGACACATTAGCCCCTTTGCTCACGAGGAACAGGAAAACGCCTAGGTGCCCTTCTGATGCAGCCTTCATCAGGGAGGTCTCTCCGTGATTCTCCCTACTGTTGATATCAATACTGTATTGTGTGAGTATATCCTTCACAACACCCACATGCCCCCCTCTGCAGGCCCAGTGCAGGATATTCCCTCCGTCATCATCCACGTGTGACAAATTAGCTCCCTTGGTCACGAGGAACTTCAACAGGTCTCTGTGACCACAATATACAGCCTGCAGCAGTGGAGTTGACCCGTACATTCCCTTACTGTTAATATCAACACTGTATTGTGTGACTACATACTTCACAAAACGCATACGTCCTCCTCTGCAGGCCAAGTGCAGGACATTGTCGCCGTTTTCATCTACGTGTGATACATTAGCTCCCGTTCTTACAAGAAAGGCAAATAATCGTCTATGTCCCTCGTGTGCCGCCACCATGAGTGGTGTCATCCTGTACTCATCATCTCTACTGTTGACGTCAACCAAACCTCGAGACAGGATGCTTCTCACTAGGCCCAGGTCCCCTTTCCTACTGGCATCGTGAAGAGTTTCCTTCTTGTCTGCTTTTAGTTGTGGACATCTTCCAGGGTAGTTCTGCTTCATATCTGTTAACATGTATGTTATGATGATAAAAAACCTGACAATCTGCTATCATGTAGAATATATACTCAGTAATCACCTGAACTTAATATGCCATATGTGTATTGTCACCTCTGTCAAAGGTTATTTTGAGACAAAGAACGGTCTGAGTACATTGAGGTGTTTCTAGGGTAAGCCCTTGTTGTATATCATCACAACTTCTTCCAAAGCTACGAACTTTGATCTCAGTTATAATTCCTACAAGCCATGAACTCACTAACCTCAATTGCCAATTAACTTATTTTAAATTTTGAAGAAAGCCTGTCAGTGGTATAGTTTATTGCACACTAAACTCTGTATCTTTACTTTCGACGGGCTTTTCTTATGTTTGGATATCCCAGTATGTTTGCACTTATAATATATTTATGCACACCTTTTCGACACGTTGCAGTGATATACAATTCCAGGATTGGCATGGTAGGCTATTGAGAAGAAGTGATTTCTTGTTTTATTCTAGCTTTAAATCTTTGTTAGACACGGAAAGATATGTCATAGATTTGTTTATTCAGAAAAAATATATTACGAATAGTGTGTAAATTTAGATTCCAGTCACACAAATTAAAGATTTGTAAATTAAGGTCCGGTATAGACATTGATACTCACCAACTTGTATGCTCTAATTGTACTATGAGTGTTGTAAGTAGTTGTATAACTGGGCATGTTGGCGCATCTGTAACCATGTAATCTTCCATAGAGATCGAGTAGTCTCCCTGAAGTCGAGAGGCTACCCCCACGCTAATGACGTCACGAGGGGTATCCCCCCTTCGCATCCTTGCATGTGTGAAACTAGGTCATGATAGCGTCTTTATAGCATGGGCCACTGCCATGTTGAAACAATCCATGTCGTCTGTGTAATATCAGAAATCGATAGAGGGAAATAAACAATGACAATATGCAAGTTCTATATGCATTATTTAATATCCCCGTGCATGCAGAATGGACATGGGTCGGAGAGCCACCCCAAGCCACCCTTACAATCTATGTTTTATTAACATTTACCTTCTCTCTACATCGGAAGCTTTAATCCATGAATTAAACTTCTTAGGCCAGTGAAACCATTTCACAAAATATTGTTTGTCATGGCCTTTTCCTCTGGTTTTCAAAACCTCTTCCACCTTCCAGGTATAGTTTTCTCTGACATCTACTTTCTGTAATTCAGATTGGTAGAAGGTGCCCTGGATTTCGTCATCATTATAATCCTTGACTCTATACACTGGTAGTCCACCTCAAGATTCTCTGAGAAATGGTGAAAATTTCCCCAGTCCATTTCTCGTCGTATTCTCTGCTAAAGATGTTCCAGAGATGACTCAATCTCACTCGATCTCCAAATTTAAAACGAAATGAATTAGTCTTTTTCATAACACTTTTCTTGGGCAAGTACATACGCCACGAAATAGTGGTTTCCTTGACATTAGTCACTCTAGAGGATGGCATAACGATGGTTCTATAATATATCTTATTATAACTGTCGGTAAAAGTCTGTAGTTTATCCGCATATTCGTAAGACTGTTTACAAGTAAAATATCGATACAGTCTCGTTTTAATGGTTTTTAGAACACGGTCAGCCACTGCCGCCTTGGTTTCATTGCTGGTCAGCAAATGTTGGATGCTTCATTCGGCAATACCTGACAACTGCTGCCACCCAAGCCCTTGTTCGAGTGCTTGTTACATCTAGGCTTGACTACTGTAACAGCATCCTTTCAGGCCTCAGTTCTAAACTCCTTGATAAGCTTCAGAAGATCCAAAACACTTCCGCCCCCATCATCAGCATTCTTCTAAACGTTCCCATATAACACCCGTGTTGCAAGAACTGCATTGGCTACCAGTTAGGGCCAGAATTGATTTTAAGATCCTCTGACATACAAGTGCCTCCATGGTTTGGCTCCCTCCTACTTGTCTGAACTCCTACATCCGTATTTCCCCGCACGCAACTTGCACTCAAACACACAAAATCGACTGGTCGTCCCATCCTACAAACTGAAATGCTTTGGACACCGACCATTCTCTTACTCCGCACCTGTACTTTGGAACGCTCTCCGATGTGCCCTTAAAAGCTCTGACACAATTGACATTTTTAAGTTCAGACTTAAAACCCACCTTTTCTCAATATTTTATGTATAACTTCATCTGTAAATACTCCAGTGTAAATAGTCTGTAGCGCTTTGAGCATGCCTTAGGGTGTGGAAGGGACGCATTATAAATATGCATTTATTATTATTATTATTATTATTCTATTTTCCAACATTGTCTGTACTTCTTTAGCTCGAAACTCTTGTCCTCGAGTCTTGTAGGTTGTATCCCTTACTTGAATATGTCTGTAAGGGTTTGGTTACAGTATGGCCTTTTATATCTTTCAAACGTCTCAGCAAAAGGTATTTGGAGAACACGTCAATCACCACCAAGACAAAAGCAACTACATTATTGTATTTAAAAAACGTGACCATATCCATAAGACCAGCCGACCACTGGTCATCAATGCCAGTCACCCATAATTCTATTCCGGGCAAAAGTTCTTCTCTCAGGTCATTGAAGGCTGTAGGGTTCTTTTTTTCTTTCTTTTTTTATTGGTTCCCAGGATTACAATGTCATGATATGTAGAACAGTGATGTACATATGTAGGGTTCTTGTCTTTGCAACTATTTCCTGATCTTGTATCGATTTAAGGCAACGTTCCCCACTTTCCTCACGTATCTATACAGCTTATCAGGTCCAGAAAGGCGAGCAGGACGTGGAGAATCGTAGTAGATACCCTTGAGATACTCTTCCGAAGACATGTTTGCACATCTAATGTACATGTTCAAATGAGTATAACTCATTTGGCTTTATATCCAGTTCAAGTAACCTATTCTTCCTCATCATCAACCTGTTTCTTAAACTGCCGAGCCTGGTTCCACCACTTGGAATCGGAATTCAACCACGCATATGTGCAGCTAAAATTGATCTCAATATCATTGCACCTTACCGACTCCTGTCTTCGCCACCCTGGCAGATGGTGAAACCACAGGTCGATATTACCCCCACTGAACTAAAAAAATCCAAAACAAATCCTTTGGTGTTCCAGCAGGAATACAACCAGTTAMGTTCTAAGTATGACACCCATAGATCCATTTTCACAGACTGATCCAAGGATGAGGGCCAAGTTGCCAGTGCTACAGTCATTGGATCCAAGACTGTCTCCACTAGGATTCCCGACAACAGTTTCATTTTCACTGCCGGAGCCAAAGCTATCTTCTCAGTTTTGACCTACATTAAACAGCAGAATCGTTCCAAAAACTTCATCGTTTTTACAGATTCATTATCTTGTCTTCAAGCACTTAAAAATGTTACTTCAAGTCACCCAATCATTCTGGACATTTTATAACTTTACAGCGACATTTCTACTGGCCAATATGACATCATCCTTTGCTGGTTGCCGGGTCACGTCCGCATAGCAGGTAACACAAAGGCCGATGCTGAAGCTTAAGCAGCTCTTGACAAGCCCTTATATCCACTGCTGATCCCGTACAGTGATTTCAAAAGGTATACTCGGGACCTCATGCAAAAAAGGTGGGACACTCAAGTAGGAAGAAATAAACTTTATGAATTGAAGCAAACAATTGGTTATACCTACTTGGGTTGTCTGTCAAGACGTGATAAAGTAATATTACAGCCACAGTCAGTTTACACATGACTATCTGCTGAAAACAGATAGGGACGGACACCCCCATGTGTGTCTCTTGCGATGAAGTTTTCACCATCAAGCATATTCTGCTTGAGTGTGTGGACACTATGATGCAAACAACCTGAAATATCTGTTCTGTATAGTGAACTACCTGAGGAAGTTGATCTGTATCATAAATTGAAACTGTGTAATGTGACTAACAAACTGCCTGCTTTTAAATTTAGTGCTATGACTTTTTCCGATTTTAAATGACAATGTAATGAATATATGTTTTTGAAATAAACCTAATTTTGACAATGCTTATTAATGCAGACTTGTTCTCGTCGCTATATAGAGGGAATAATGTTGATGTGACGTAAAGTCCAACTCAACTCAGCTCAGCTCAACTCATCATCATCATCATCGTCATCACCATCTTCAATGAGAGACATATCCACATGTGACAGAATTTCGGGCACGATAGGTCTCCAATGCTGCCGAACCTTTCTACGAATGTTCTTATAAAATAGGTCAGTGGGCTCTTCTTTTCTCAACTGTTCAATAATGTGTGAAAAGAGAACACTATTAGTAAAATACACCGCTGTAGACACCTGTCTTACATGTTTTGTTAAGTAGATATCCTCCCAGTGTTTCTTCATTTTCTGTTCAATCCATTCTGGAGATTTCTCATCATCTTGATATTGTGTTTCCTTGGTAACCATATCACTTCTATTATCCTCGTAAGCTACTTCCAAATCCCATGGGTTTATTCAGTCCATAGTTTTGCCACTTCGGATCAGGGGTCTTGTCCACATCATTAGTTCTTGGTCTTTTAAGTGGCATCATTTCTTCATCAACATCTTCACATTTCCGCTTACATCTTTCAGGACACCAGTTTCTTCTGTGTTTTTGCAAATCATGCACATCTTGAAACATCAGTCCACAGACATCACAAGATGGCATTGTTGGGAGGTTTTCCTCACAATCTGACAGCCTAACTCTGATTGAGTATTATCCGCTTTGATGCTTCCCTTTGTACCTCCTGCTTGTTTCATTGCCAGAGAATTTCGGCATAATCGATCCTCGTTCGAAGTAAATGGTTTCAGGTCGACTAGGAGGTGCCCATAAGGCTGGGCAATGGCTTCTTCATACTTTTGCATAAACGTTTGTGTCTGCCCATGATACATCTGTCTCGCCAAAGTCATCACTTGCTGCTTGTCTATCAATAGGGTTGTTGAACAGAAGCAGATAATGACAATTTTTTCGTTGTGTGGGATCCTTACTGTATTACAAATTCTGGTTCAAGGCTTTCACGGAGAGATTAGGATGATGACTTCCTTCGGTAAAAGTATTTGAAATGCGTGGATCTTTGCTGAAAGTAGACATCAAAAGCTCCAATACGATCACATTTCGCACTTTAGGATTTAGAAATTGATCGCTTTATATTGAGATGGGATGCCCTGGATAAATTCAACTTGGAGTAGAACAGTTTTCAAAATAATTTCGTATAAGGGCTGCCATCGTTTGTAGAGCCAGAGAATACGTTGAGGTTTTGGTGCAATCTGTGATGCTTGAAGAAGTTGCTTCACGAGTTTTACCACTGAAGGTATGTCCAGACACAGTCATAGTGAAAGGATGTAAGAGGTCTTTCGTTTGCTGCTGCTGTGTTTGCTGCTGTTGCTGCTGCTGCTGCTTGAGCTCTTCTCCTGATTTTTTTGTGCAAATATGACAAGCCAAATTGTGAGCCCAGACATAGTGCTTAGAACACGCTGGACAGGAATACATGTTCACACGTCGGATCAGCTCTTGACTGAAGAGACACGCTTTTTATAGGCGACTGATCCTCCAATGACAATAGGCTAGACTGGTCACACCAACACAAAATATATCATCAGATACCAGTGGACGGTTTTGCCACTGTGTGTGAAACAATGTATCATGCCTAGAACAACATCCTATTCTTTTTGGAGGACTAATGGCTGTGTTTTGTTGTAGGTGCAAACGATAAGGAGGGATCTGTTTACATGACAATACATGTGTGCATGCTGATATGAAAAATGTGACTGTTTGTTGATCTAATGGATTATATGGAATTTACCAAGCTGTTTATATCTATCAAGCGGATTATATGGAATATACCATGGATAAATACTGAGCAGGTGGGAAATATAGTTGAAATCATAAGCCGACATGTATGTAAAGGTTTATATTATCATGTGATGCATGGTGCAAGTAACGCTGAAGGGGTCGTTGTCGGCACAGGTACTACAGATATGTACACCAGGTACGTTTCCGTATAATATTTCGCGATGCACATGAATACCACTCGGAATCAGTTGAACGGGAACAACTACATACGGTTTCGGTTTTGGATTGTGGAATATGGACTCGTCCGCCTTTTAGGGTACCGGGTACGTTTCTGTATTTTGACTTTGTTTAGGGTACATATCTGTATACAGAGACGTACCTGGGGTACGTATCTGTAGTACCTGTTTCGAAAACGACCCCTTCAGCGCAAGTAACTTTAGGACCTGTTGTTACTTAGATTTACAGGGACAATAAACAACGTTCAGAGAAGTCGTATATTGTCGTTGTTTATTTTAATGTCATAGATTTGCATTTGTGCACGCACGTGATATTACACAAACGGACGACTTGGATTGTTTCAACATGGCGGCGGCCCCCACTATAAAAACGCTATCATGACCTAGTTTTACACATGCAAGGATGCGAAGGGGGATTCCCCTCGTGACGTCATTAGCATGGAGGTAGCCTCTCGACCTCAGGCAGGCTACTCGATCTCTATGGAATTACATGGTTAAGGATGCGCCAACATGCCGAGTTATACAACTACTGTTGTAGAAGATGAGTATCACTTTGTATTAGTTTGTCCATATTATAAGCATCTTAGAGAACAACTTATCTCTCCATATTGTTTCACATGTCCTACAAGGGTAACAATCTATTAATTGTTAATGTCTAACAATCCCGAACATATATCCAAATCTATCCATATACTTGAAAAGAAAATTACCAACATGAGCTGTCATACGAACAATAATTATTGAAATGTACTTTCATGTGTTTTTGACCATGAGGCCTTACCACAGAATATACTTCTCACTTGTGACTATCTTTACCTGAAAAACATTATGCCTGAAACCAGGAAACATGTATGGATTACGGTAACAAATACATCATTGTTAGTAACAACGTTTCACTGACTTAAGGTCACATCGGCAGTACTGCAAACGTATCGTGATTAAAAAACACCACACTGATAAAAACAAACTTGGACTATTTGTATACATGTCGACAAAGGACAGTGAAACAACTCGAGTGTCACAGAGCTTTCTTTAAAACGACCATGCTATTATAAAACGACATGATACACAATACAGAACGAACAATATATAAATGGGCTATAGACAGCAAACGAGTGAGTGGGTGAATTTAGTTTTATGCCGCACTCAGTAATATTCAATCTATATGTCAGTTGTATTTAATTGAGTCTGGACCAGACAACCCGATCCTGTTAGTCCGCCCTAACGACATTCATGGGTTACTGAAGATCAATTCTAAACCGGATCTTCACGGGAAAAATAACAGACTATGTCACGCACAAGGGACTAACTACGTTTTACGGTTTGCCCCTTCATCAGGGATAAGAAAGAGGGATAACGTAGCACACTATGGGTAAACATCCTGTCATCAAAAGAACAATGACGAAGGTTGATTGGTAGGCGCTGGTAGGTGCACCTCATAGACAAACTTGCCCTGAATGACCCTAAATTGATATTTCGATAAAACCCTTTTAAATGCCCTAAGTTATTGCTCCCCAGTGACATGGAATGATTTGAACGTCAGTTTTTCTGTTGTCCTTTTAATCCCTGTGCTAACCGTCCTTGATGGCGTATCTCTCGAGTTGAAATTGGTTGATCTTCCTCATGTTTTAGAACAGATGGATGTTCCACGGAGTCAAATTAAGAAATTAATATGGAAGGAGTCACAGCCTTGCTCGTGGATTGTGGTTTGTGCATTGTCCTTTTTGTCAGCTTTCCTAGTCCGTTGGAAACATATTTAGGCTCACAGTCCCAGCATCCCCACTGAGGGGACGGGGTTTTCTTGGCCCTTTCGGTTGGTGATGCTCTCATCTGATTTGGTTATTGTTAACACTTTGAAGTGATGAGCTTTAATTTACTCACACATCTTTGCAAAATCATTATTATGAGCCACATTGTGGTTTTGGTCAGGTTTCAGAAGCTATGATTGAGTGAGTGAGTGAGTTAACATGTACAGTCACATCGGCAATATTTCAGCCATAACATTACTGTGACTATGAAACCTACAGATTAATAAAAAACGATCTTTTACGAACTGTAAACAAAGGACAGTAATATAATTAAAATATCACAGTTGTTTATTTAAAACTAGCAAGTCGCCATAAAATTATATTTTTAATCTGACACAATATTAAACGGGCTATATTTCGCCAACAAGTGAAAGTAGATCATCATTCTAGAGACCTTGGGGACTTACAGTACATTTGCTACCTGTAAGTTGTGTATACTTAGCTGGATTTAAAACATCACATCAGCTTTGGTCGATTATGGGCAAAGCTAGGTATGAATTAAAATTAAACATATATTCTACAATTAAAAAGCTGGTAACCTTAAATGTACTCTGACGGACGTGGTCTTACATACCCTCTCGGGATGACAATAATTTTAGGGTATTTCAACCCCCCTTCGAGGATAAAGCCACTAACAATCTCAATTTAATCCACCAATTGTACAATAATATATTTCTATTTACAAATCAAATCAATTATTTCTTTTTTGTTTTAAAACATCAACCATTAAATGGAAACTTGCGTTATTTAAAAGATGCTTCATGGATGAAGCTTTCCAACAATTATCCCTTGTAGTATATAAATCAACACAGTCAAGCAGGACATGCTCGACCCTGATGCTTTCATCACATGGGGTACAAAATGGAGGATCTTCATCTTTTAATCCATGAGTGTATCTCGTATGGCCAGTGCCACAGTTTCACACAATAACCTCTTCAAATCTGGACTGAGGACCCAGGTACGTTTAAACGATATTTGGTTTTATTGTGTGTAACATTTGTATATCTACTTGGGTGTGGTACTTCTTTTGCTACCCTCCTATATCTATATAGTTTGATTATGGATCCATCGTATAAGGGGAGCCTGTAAAAACAACCTAAAACTATCAGATTCCGTACACAACCAAGGTCTAAGACTTTGTCTTCGGTCTTTCAGAACTTCTCCTGTTGACAGTCTCTACGTCGAGGCCGATGAGCCATCTCTTACACAACGACGTATAAATTTATCTTTACAATATATTACAAGCGTGTCTTCAATCCCCTCTATGAGGATGTATACAACAAGAAATCTTCTCTAGAAAAACTATGTTTCTCCTTTGTATGGTATAACAAACCTGATAAGATTAAACGTGATATCATAAAACAAAAATATGAGGATGTCGGTTTAAGAATGACCGACGTAAGACAGACTACCAATCCTCAAAAATTGCATGGCTTAAAAGAATATATTTAAAAGACTCCAAATTGACTACCATCTTTTCCTATAATGTTTCACAAAACATCCCAGATATCCTGCTGAAGTGGGAAACATTTATAAAACAAAGAGTTATAACTAATGAAACAAACTGTTTTTGGAAAGACGCACTTTTAGCATGGGGTTTCTATACGTCATTGAAAAATATAAAAGTTGTTCAGGGCAATGCTATTTTATCGCAATGTTTATGGCACAATGAACAAATTCTCTTGGATAAAAAAACATTCGTGTACCACGACTACGCTAAAATAGGCATAACATATGTAAATGACTTGATAGATACTGATGGAACAATCTAT
>VKKT01001419.1:223322-236434 GCA_008038995.1 Haliotis laevigata | reverse complement strand
TCCACTATTGTGACTTTAAAGTAGCTTCCCTTCATAAATGCTGCGCAACATGGTAAACGTTAACCTAGATATCTAGGCAATGACTAATCGTGATGTGACGTGAAGACGAAGTACAGTAATTATTCACCCTTCAACCCGTGGATATGCTACAGAAACATTTTTGTAGCCCTTTCCCATTTCTCTGCGATTTCCCCGAACTACTGGACAGTTTCGTAATGTACCGTTCAAGGGAAATNTGAAACCAGGAAGTATACATTGAGATTTGTCGCCATTATGCGATTGTGTCCTTGCCCAATTTAGCCTCGTTTTGGTACAGAAATATATATTTATGAGGCTATAAATGTTGTACACCACTGAAGACCTGACTCTAATCTGCCAGGGAATTAAGGAATCAAGGTGCGTTGATGACACTTGATGGGAGAAACTACATCAGAAACAAACATAATGAAAGATCCGTCATTTCTAGTGTGATGCATATTTGGAGAGGTACTGTCTGAAGAATTGAAGTTTTTGCTACTGCTGTGTATGAAAACATTAGGTTAACTTGTGATATCCAAAAGGACGAATGTGTATGGGTTTATATGTGCTGTTTCAAAGAACCTGTATGTAAGCATATCTGTATATGTTGCAATCGGGTGTTCAACTAAATTGATCAGAATTTTGCCTTTAAAAGACAAGAACACAATGTATTATATGTTATCACATGACGTGAAAGCTTGCATCGTTTAACTTTAGCTTTGTGTCATGTGGGCATATCTTGGCAATGTAAATGTAATTCTCGTACTCTTATTTTTAACACAGCTTGCAGGATATGCAGTACTTAATCTTTGCCTATTAACCGGAGATACAACTATTCGTGAAGGCTCATTGTCGATAATCCATTTAATGTCCAAATCTGTACGAAGTAAGAGAATGGATGTAACAGAATATATGTGTCGGAATATGATCTATTTTGTTCGAAACCCTGTCGTCACTGTCACATCAATGCCAAGATATCGATTACCAATTGCACAATGAAACAGAATACTCTCACCATAGCTATATTCATGCAAGGCAATGGGCATTGTTTATGCTGCAGTAATGTAACTTCGACAAGGACGAGGTAGACTTGACTAGGGACATTCCTGTCAAATCTATGACTGATGATATCAACAGTCAGTCTCGTTTGTCACATTAATACATACGTAAGTATAATTCAAGAAGAGGAGCTTTCTAGAATGTATTTTAACAATACAAGCGGCCAAACGAATGCATCGATCACGAACATCTCACATTGCATCAACACCGGTGATTGTATGAATACCATGTTTGCGTCATGTATATGCGGCCTTAGCCTATTTTTACAAGTACACCAGATGAAGTACACCAGAAATGGGCCTCACACATTGTACCCATGTGGGGACTCGAACCCGGGTCTTCGGCGTGACGAGCCAACACTTTAACCATTAGGTGAACGGTTGTCTGTATTAGTGACAACATAAGGTCAACAGCTTAGATTGCCTGACACAGGTGTTGTGTTCAATTTGTGAGGAAGTACTCGATGTTGTTAGTGTATTTGCAGCGGCACTATAAAAGGTACGTCTGTGACCGACACTAAACAACCAGGCAAAGTTATCACCGACTTCACTTGACCGAAAAAATAGAAACAAAGACATATGTGACATTTATGATGTTTTTACAATCCGAAATCATTTTCCAATTATTTGACTGAAAATTCATTGTAATGCTGATCAAAATTAAGAATTACACAAATCAGAATTCATTAAAAAACGCATAAAGAGTCACATAGTGAGACAAGAGTCCGGTGACACGTCATCAATAGCGAGTGTGACCACCCTGGGCATCCATACACGCCAACACACGTCTCCTCATTGACATCATCAGTGGGTGGATGACGTCAGCAGGAATCCTGTTCTATAAGTCCAAAAGAGTCTGTACACATTTCTGTCGGTTAGCTGGAGGTGGAACACGCTGTCTCAACTGACGATCAAGATGATCCCAGAGATGTCCATGTCTGGCTAACGAGCTTGCCAAGGCAATACGTTGACGTTAATGATGTGCAGGTATTCTCGAACGATTCTGGAGGTATGAGGCTTTGCGTTGTCGCCCTGCAAAATGACTCCTCTTGGCTGTTGTCGAATAAAGGGCACCACAAAACGTCTCAACACTTCATCCCAGTATCGCTGGGCATTAAGATTTCCTCGGATGATAACCAGTCTTGTTCTCTGGCCACAAAGGCTCCCCCATCCAATGACGCCTCCTCCTACGAACGGATGAACTACTACAATGCAGTTTCGTCGATCAGAATCTCCTCTACGTCGAAAGACTCGAACTCTGCCATCGTTTCAGAACCGACTTTCTTAAAGAGCCCTCTCTTCCAGTCACGTCGCTGCCACCGACGTACAGTGCCCATTGCAGTCTGCGTTGACGGTGAAGACGGGTCAAGGCCATTCCGCGGAAGGGGCGGCAGGTTCGTATATCAGTCATACGTCGCCGCCACGAATCTGTTCCGGAGGTTGATCTGCCGGATGCAGCGGTCTTGTGTCGGTCTTGTGACTCTTGGTTTTCCCGTTCTTGGGCGGCCTTGGGCCTGGCCTGTTTGCTGGTAGCGTTTTATATATTTGCCGATGGTGGCCTGGCTGCAGTTGAAGGTTCTTGCCAGCTGACATTGTGAAGGCTCCATATTGGCCATGCCGATCGCCTGTCTCGTTGCGCTTGCATACGACTGGGTATATTCGTGGTGATTTTGGTTGCTCTATGCTTGATATTTCCAACATCGGTATTTATGCCACAATCATGCACGTGCATTTGGACCAATGATTCGAGACTCACTTGCAAGTTTGGTGCTTTTCCCTGTTGCAATGGATGATTGCATTCCCGAGCTACAATTCGCGAAGCCCTACAGGGGCTCTCAGCACAAACACATTTACAGGTAAACACAAACATCAGAACATATGGTGCAAGACAAACTGATACAAACATTGGAAATCGTTGTGTGACTGATCCGTCAAATCTGGAAATATCGTGCACGTGGTAACCGCAAAACGTTTTGAAAACTTTCCTGAGGCCTTTAATATTGTAACTTTGATGAAGAACCTTGTTAGGCCCAACAACAAACTCGTTTACAGACTGGCTAATTATTCACCTGAATGAACAGGGGAACATATGGCATCCATTAACATGAGATATTCCATCGGAAACACGTCGAGACTGTTACATCAATGCCACGATAACGATAACGATTACCAATTGCATAATGAAACAGCTTGAATGCTCTGGTCAAAGCTATGTCATGCAAGGCATTGTGCATTGTTTGTGTTGCCAGGTACATGATTCTTCAAACATTCGCTACAGTTACATTCCTCATTTGACAGAACTTCGTGACTATAACAAGGGCGTACCTGTCGATTCGGGAATTCTATGATTCATGTCATCAAGAGTCAGTTTTGTTTGGTGCATTAATAAATACATTCCAAAAATGCAAGAAGAAGAAGAGGAAGAAGAAGTTTCCAGGAGGTGTTTGAACAATACATACGTTCTATCAAAGGCACAGAGGTTATCGTTACATCACATCAAACACTTTACCCAGCCGGACTCCTTTACTGTATACTGTGATTAACTTCACCAAACGTTTTTTTTGAGAACATCCTAACATTTAAGTAGTTTTGGAGAATAACTTGCATTAAAGAAATATGAACTCTTGTGGAATAGTCGGGTCTAAGCCCAGTTTTTGATTCATTGGAGTTATATTTATCATCACACAACCTCTGTAGGCTAGCATTAAAAAAGATGTGCACACTTTGAAGGTACACCAATGGGTAGGTAATACACAGTACGCCATCGCTTTTCCGTACACTTGTATTTTTGACACTGGTTAATGTGGTTTTCGATATATGAAGTCATCGTTAAATGATTAGATTCACCTGCCCCTCCCAAATTCTTCTGAGGTGAAATGAATGATTGAAGTATCATGATTTATAAAGGACAGGCCAATTAATTACGTCCATCGTCATGTTGTGACAACCTCGTATATTACTGAAACATCTGTTGAATAACTGAATATGACTTGAATAATCAGCAGCTGACGATTTGACGGTGAGTGTGGGTAACCTGTCTCCGATAAGCATTACCCACACCAATTTGATCTCATTCATGGGAACATGTAATCTACAAATGTATTAGACGAATGAGCCGAAAAGACGTTTATATCATGCTCATTGTTGTCAGTGTACAGTACTCAGCCTCTCGGGATCATACCGCTTCCTCCGAGATAAAATCAATCCTCCTTAGGCTTAGGATGAAATAACTTAAGTTGAACGAATGCAAAACAAACAATATTTCTGTCTGGAAATGAATAGAGCTGAAAAGGGATAAAAAATGCCACAAGATGCCTCGAGTTTTCTACAGTGGGTTGTTACCTCTTGATGATTTCTACATTTAAAAATGTTCGGACGAACACAGTGGTTAACTTCATGTTAACAATGCTTGACAACGGTGCAATGATCTGTATCGAAACGTCATACTTACGGAAATACATAAGTTGCTATCCATAACGTTTGTCTGCAAAATGCCATAGTAATTATCAACAAGGCTGTTACCACTGCAATGTGAACCCCATGGAGGAGGTATCCAAACAACGACAACTACACTGCAATACATTGTGCAGGAAGCATGAGGGGAGTGCTTCACCACTGGAAACTGTTTTCATCCTGCAGAGGGTAATTGTCATGATCCAGAAAAAGATGTGATTTGATACTTAGCTGAAATCATTTTGGCTGTGATACGCTATGAATATCACAGCCATACAAATACAACATATATAAACTTTGAAACAGAAGACCAATCTGTTGATTAACTCTACATATATAAAAAAACATAATTGTGAGGTACTCAACAGATTGCTCTCCTATTTCTAAGTGTATTTTGGATACTACAAACATAAACATAGAAAAAGGACAAATCTAGTACATATCACCGGGCCTGATTGAAAGCAAAAAGATTGCTCGTGTTATCTCATACGTTATACTACACCGTTGCCTATACATTGTAAACGACACAAAATGGATGTGTAAGTACGTATATATGTTTTTGCGTTAGTTTTGTAATTGCATTTCATTCGTGGTGCATACTACCTGTTTTGTTGATAGTGATAAAACACAGAAAATTCCAGTATTTTACACAAAACGTTTGTTGAGAATGTATTGGTTGCTTAAGTGTGTGTGGTATGTACTATCGATGTACAACAGATGTTATATACTATTAGCAGCCCAGTTGTATATTAATGCAATGTAGAGAAAGTATGCAGACACAACCTGGGCTGACATGCTGGAGAAATGTGATTCACGACGTACATATTCTCACGAGGGGAACACAACCGTAGACACTGGCCCTTTTCAGGGGAAGACTTTGGATTTCAGGGTGAGACACCAGGGTGAGACATTTAATAACATTCAATATGATTCTGGAGAATCAATGATCGTGACATTGTTTTAGATCGAAATTATGGACGAAGTGTGGGATAATCAATCAAGGACATAAAGACATACATGTAATCAGCGCTCAAGTGCCGGGTGTTTCAAAATGTTGGTCCTATGGACGAACCCCCTGGTTCTCTGTGGTAAGTCAAACTGACCTGGACGGCTGTCTTCACTACATCGTATATTGCAACATATGTTTTGACTCATGTTACATTTACGTTCATACTGCGTTTCATTAATCACGTCCCGCGAGGCACCCTACTTCACTACACAAACCTCATGGACTTTCCGGGTCCCCGAGTAACCTAATCTTGTCATACAGTGACTTGATTTGATGGGGTGGTAACGAACAGAGACCAAATTTAATTCACTTTCCCATCGTCAGCACATGTACATGTGCTACCACGTATCGTTTGTAGAAAAAAATGAGAGTTCCCAAATCCACGGCAAACTGTCTCAAGTTAATATCACGCTACAGGGCAGCATAACAGTTTGGATATCTTGCTGGCGACGCATGTGTTGAAAATAGATTCATGAATGTTAAATTTGTAATATGCATGAGTTGCAACTACTTAAGTATAGTGAGTGAGTGGATGAGTGAATTTAGTTTTTAGCAATATTTCAGCAATATCACGGCGTGGGACACCAGAAATGGGCTTCACACATTGTACCCATATGGAGAATCGAACCAAGGCCTTCAGCGTGACGAAAGAACGCTTTAACCACTAGCCTACCCCACTGCCCCATTGAAGTATATTAATATAAAATAACTCATAATAGGCCCCACAACAATATTTGTATGGTGGGAATAAGTAATAACAATATTGTCCTGAATTATTAACAAACAGCACCAAATTACATGTTTTGTTGCTTCAATGTCTGGTAATAACTGACATAATGAGTACGTCGCTAAACGGCAGACAAACACCAGATGACAATATCGTGATTTAACAAGATTGTCATATGACAATTGTTCATACATTAATTAATTATTTAGACTGGTTCATGATACTGAGGTTTTGTAAACAATACATGAGCTGTGCATTGTAAACTTGGGAAATGTTCAACTTGGTGATTGTATGACATGTAGAAGGATTTTATTTTTATTGAGAACACTTTTAGAAGTAGTTATCTTTGATGAAACACTTTATCCACCAAACTGTTATTCACAATGTCCTCTGTCTAGTTAATCTTACCTCATAATAATGTGTGAGTTATGTCCTTTTCAGGAAGAGTCCCCATCAAAATGTTCCATTCTCATAGCCATCGTCGTTGGCACCCGTGAAGAGCCACCTCCTCGTGGTGGCTGCTGCGTAACGCTAAGCGCTCTTCAATCCCCCGTTGTGGACCCGGGGGTATATTTGGTCTACCTACCCGTTTGCCGTGGGTTGCGCCCTTGTGTCGGTTGAGGAAGGGATTCTGGTGGTTGAGGGCATAGGAGCCAGGAACAGTGTTCCTATTGCCCAACACATCACTTCGGTCCTAACTTCACCTAGACGGGAGGTAGAATGGGCCCGATTTTATCAATCGGCTGGTCATGTCGAGCCCTGTACATTATTTGCACAAATTCTATTTTGAACTCTATTGTTGACTTTAGGTCTCGGCTTCTTTTGTTTATCTAACATAACTTGATTTGACGTGTCTTATATATAATGCCTAGAATCTAAATGTCCAGAAAGCGATGGCTCATGGGCCAGTCTAGTAGGATCTATCTTTAAGATATTATCCTGCTTGAGTATACCTTCCTAGTATCCTTGGTGCCGTCTGCAGGAAACCCACAGACATGAGGCATCGTCCGAGTTGACACTTCATGGTTGGTTGGGAGCTAGGAGGGTGAATCATATATATTTCTACCATGGCACCCCAACTTAAAAAACGATCGCACGAATCTGATGTAGCTCTCATTAATTCCGATAATTGGCCACGTTACGTTGTCATGTCTTCACCTGACGGTGGTCCACTTAAACTGAATCCCTTTTATTGCAAAGGGTATTGAAGGTTTGGCAGGTGAAGTAAAGAAGTGAAAAAACAACGATCTGGTTCTCTGTTGATCGAATGCAAGAAACAGATCCAGTGTCAGGTTCTCCTCTCAACTAAAATGTTAGCAAATGTTCCTGTTGAGGTTTCCCCTCACAGGACATTGAATTGCAGAAAGGGCATCGTACGTGATATCGGTGGTTGCCTTTCAGACATGACTGAGACCGACATCGTCAGAGAATTGCGCTCACAGGGAGTCACTGATGTCCGACGTTTTACCGTTAAAAGGAATGATGAAATCACAAAATCAAATACATATCTGTTTTCATCTTGTCTTCCCACACATCCACAGTCACTGAAAGCTGGCTATTGCAGCTTAAGGGTGGATACATGTATCCCTAATTACTTAAGGTGCTACACCTGCCACAAATATGGCCACGGATCGAAATCATGCCATGATGCATCTCCTTGCCACAGGTGTGCTGGAACATGTGATAACAGTACTGTTTGTGAAAGACCTCCTGCTTGTGTGAACTGTTCCGGTTGCCATCCATCTTCTTCCAAAGAATGTCCCACTTGGAAACTACAGTAAAAAATATCTCAAGTAAAACATCAACGCAACATTTCCTTCTTTGAAGCAAAGACAATTGTACTTGCCCAAGAACAATGTGGTCCTACATATTCTACTTCAATTCAAGCCTCAAAACCGAAAAATGTTTCATGTACTACTGTGGGCTGCCAAACAGATTATACGTGGGCAAGGAATTCTGCTCCTATCCTGCTGTCTGCTGAAGTCAAGGCAAGGCCTCCACAAGTGTGCTCCAATTCACAAACTAACCCTGTATCTAAAAGTGTTAACCAACCTAAGACATCTTCTGAAATGGATCCATCCACATCTCAGAAACATTCATCAAACTCGGAAACAATTGTGAAACCAGCTGCTAAAAGCAAATCAAATAATGACACATTCAAAAAGAATCAAAGTGGCAGAGCCTCCAAAGGGGAAAAAAATCCGATCAAAATCTTCAATAGGTTTGGATCCCTTAAGGACATGGATGTGTCAGACCACAGCCATGGTAGGACACATAGCTTGTCGCCCTCAAGGAAGGTAAGGGGTAGATCTCCTGTACATCCTCCACCGAAGAAATAATCTCTCTACCTATAATTCAGTGGAATTGTAGAGGACTAATGTAAACGATTTGCAATTATTAGGCATATCACTATTTTTATCCTGCAGGTAATAGGGCTACTGGTGGATCATGAATCCTGGTAAGCAAAAATGTTATCCATAGCCCAGTCACACTTAAAACAAATCTCCAAGCCGTGGCAGTGCGCCTTACGTRACAAGTTGCATTTACTCTCTGTTCATTGTATGTTCCACCTTCATCTGCTGTCCAGTTGATGGATTTACAAGTTCTTTATGATCAACTACCTAAACCCTGTTTGATTATGGGTGATTTAAATGGCCACAACCCAGTCTGGGGTGGTACGAATACAAACACCAAAGGTAAGTTACTGGCGGATTTCATCTCAAATAATGATCTATGTATTTATAATGACGGTTCAAAGACATATTTACCATCTGGCACAGGAACATATTCAGCTCTAAATTTGTCAATTACTGATTCCAACCTATTGAGTGAATTTGAATGGTCAGTCCACAACGATCTCTGTGGAAGTGACCATTTACCAACAATATTAAAACCCGTGAACCCATCTGATGTTCCTCCATCATCAAGATGGAATTATAAAAAGGCCATCTTGCCTTTATATGAAACTCTCTGTACTGACAAACTTAAACCTGAACCTTTTATTAACCTTCCTGATGCTATAAAATTGTTTTCTGATGAATGTTGAATGCAAACAGGCTCGCAAGGCACGGAAAAAGGCTGAGCGTTAATTTCGTCGCCATCCTATGGTCCATAACTTGAACAAATTTAAATTTTTCAATGCTAAAGCACGCCGTACTTTTAAACAAAATAAACGTCAATCTTGGCGAAACTATGTATCTAAAATCATTTCACTTACGCCGATTTCTAAGGTATGGAATATGATCCAGAAAATCAAAGGTAAGGGTTCTAGATCTAGTATTCACCATCTCAAAGATGGAGACCAGTTATTAACTAATAAATCCGATATTGCTAATACACTTGGCGAAACACTGGCACAACATTCTTCTTCCTCAAATTATATACCCCAATTCCAAAAGTATCAAAAACAGCAAGAAAAGAAATCTATCAATTTTACTTCGACTCATAGTTTTTTTCGACTCATGAGCTCTTGACCAGGCCCACGATACTGCTACAGGAGCTGATAACATCCATTATCAACTTCTGAAGCATTTACCGGAATCATGTTTAGAGACACTTTTGAATATTTTGATGATATTTGGACTTCTGGAGAGTTTCCTTCTTTATGGCTTGATGCTATAATTGTCCCTATCCCTAAGCCTGGACGTGATCATACTGATCCTTCGAATGATCGACCTATTTCGCTTACCAGCTGCGTTTGCAAAACCATGGAACGCATGATTAATAATTGACTTGTTTGGTACTTGGAAACCAATAAACTAATTACAGATGTTCAATGTGGTTTCCGCAAAAACAGAAGTACTGTTGATCACTTAGTTCGTTTTGAGTCAATGACATATGACACAGCGTGGAAATGTGGCATTTTAAAAGATTTACATGGCCTCGGATTGAGAGGCCGTTTGCCTCAATGTATATCAAATTTTTAAACGATAGGCAATTTCAAGTCTGCGTGGGTTCTACCCTGTCTGACCTTTATAATCAGGACCAGGGAGTCCCACAAGGCAGTATTTTGTCTGTCATCTTATTCAGCATTAAATTCAACAGTTTAGCCCAGGTTTTAAATGATTCAATTGATGGATCACTTTTTGTGGATGATTTTAATATTTCGTGTCGTGGTAAAAATATGCAGTGGTGTTTAAATAAAATAAATAAATGGTGTCTTGAAAACGGCTTTAAATTCTCTAAATCCAAAACTAATTGTATACATTTTTGTAGAAAATATAAACCACATTAAGACCCAGAACTGTTTCTCAATGATACTCCCATCAAAGTTGTCAAGGAGGCCAAGTTTTTTGGTTTAATGTTTGACTCTTATATAACGTTTCTGCCACATATTAAATCCATTAAAACTAAATGCCTGAAGGCACTTGACTTGTTGAAAGTCGTCTCCAATTCTAAGTGGGGAGGGGATCAAGCTACCCTCCTACCATTATATCGATCATTGGTCCGTTCTAAACTTGATCCCACATGGGCACAATGTGTTAAGCCCATTTCTGGTGTCCCCNGCCGTGATGTTGCTGGAATATTGCTAAAAGCGGCGTAAAACTAAACTCAGTCAGTCAGTCAGTCTAAACTTGATTATGGCTCCATCGTATATGGTGGAGCCTGTAAAATCAACCTAAAACTTTTAGATTCTGTCCACCGCCAAGGTCTAAGGCTATGTCTTGGCTCCTTTAGAACTTCACCTGTTTACAGCCTCTACGTCGAGGCTGATGAGCCATCTCTTACGCAACGCCGTATAAAATTAACTCTACAGGATATAACAAGCCTATACTCTAACGAGTCAAACCCTGCATATAACTGTATCTTTAATCCCGTATATGAAGATCTGTATAACAAGAAGCCTTCTCTTGTACCGCCTCTTGGTATAAAAGTGAAACCTTTCCTTTCTGCTGCTGGCATTGAGCTAGAACATATAGCCCCTTCCCGTCTTCTTTCTCCTCTTCCTTGGCAATTGGTGAGGCCACAAGTTGACCTTACACTGACAACATTTAAAAAATAAGAAACAAATGAAATACAATATAAGCAAGAATATAATCAATTAAAAGCTAAATATAATACTTACAAATCCTTATTTACAGATGGGTCTAAGGATGGTGGCGCAGTTGCTTGTGCCACTGTCATTGGATCCAGAACAATATCTTCTCGATTACCAAGTAACAGTTCTATTTTCACGGCAGAAGCTAACGCCATATTAACAGCTCTTAAATATATTAATAAACACCGTAAATATAAACAATACACAATCTTTCCGATTCTCTCTCGTGCCTTCAGGCTATTAAAAATCCTTCTTGTAAACATCCACTTTTAATTGAAATTATTGACTTGTATAATGATTTTGCAACTGGCAAATGTGACATTGTCTTTTGTTGGTTACCCAACCATGTTGGCATTTCTCGGAATAAAATGGCCGATCTTGCTGCTATGGCAGCACTCAACAAATCTGTGACACCACTTCTTATTCCATACTACGATTACAAAGCAACCATTCGATTATACATTCGTGTTCTAATGCAGAAGAAGTGGGACACCCAAGTAGGCATGAACAAGTTACATGAAATTAAGCCAACTATCGGTTATACTTACTGAGGTTGTCAGTCCAGATGTGAAGAGGGCATCATGCGGTGATGTCGCATTTGCCACTCAATATACACCCACGAATATTTGCTAAAAGGTGAGGATCCTCCGTTTTGCATTCCTTGTGATGAGAGAATCACGGTCAAGTATGTCCTGCTTGACTGCATTGATTTTTCCATCACAAGGGATAAATATTTCAATGTTAAAACTGTGAAGGATCTTTTTAGTAAAATTAACAATTATTTAATCATTGAGTTTTTATAAGAAATAGAATTGATTGATAAATTTTGATTGATATGTTTTGTGAATAGATAAATGATATTTTATAATCTGTAGAATAAATTAGCAGCTAAGATAGTTAGTGGCTGTATCCTCTAAGGGGGTTAAAGTACTGTAAAATTATTGTCCTCCTGAGAGGGTACGTAAGTCCCAAAACTTCCCAAGTCAGTTTAGTTCTACACACCTTTTTAATCGACAATATTTGTTGTTTTATTATGGCTCAATATCAGTGCAATCGCCAGTGGCTGAAGGGATGGTATAAATCCAGCTAGGGTCCATGCAGGTAGCCAAAGTACTGTAAGTTCCCATGGTCTCTAGAGTGGGGATCTACCTTCAGTTGTTGGCGATCCTCAGCCTTATTTTATATTGTATTGTCCTACGCTAGTTTTGTTTCCTATTACTGTGATATACTAGTTGGTTTTACTGTCTTTCGTTGACAGGTTTTTAAAATTTGCGGATTTGTCATGAATTGCTAACTGTCTTAAGTCACGATATTGCTGAAATACTGCCGCTGTGACTATAAACTTTAACTCACTCACTCATAGCCATCGTCCTTACGGAAAAACTGGAACCAGTTATTATGGCGACAATATGGCACACGAATGTATATCCTTGCTCGACTCTGACAGAGAAACTTTCTTCCGGCTTCTGGATACACTTCCGGTTGACCCCATTACCCGCCATGTCACTATTGGCGATTATGGCTCAGCTGACGGAGCAACCTCAATGGGCTTCATACGAGATATCATACTGATTCTGCGCCAAAGACATGGACTGGATGTATCAGTGACTGTAATATGTGACTGCCATCAACGACTTCAACTCACTTTRCAGTCGACTCCATGGGTTAAAACCGGACAGGAAGGGTTGCTGTTTGCAAGACCCGGGAAACGTGTACTTGTTTGCCACTGGTACCAGCTTCTTCGAGCATTGTGTGAAATCTGAGACGATGGACATTATACTTTGTTTGATGGGAGTTCACTTCTTGTCA
>VKKT01001419.1:202915-213374 GCA_008038995.1 Haliotis laevigata | reverse complement strand
ACATACATATCTGTGGTATGCTAGTTGTTTTACTGTCCTTTGTCGGCAGGTGTTTTATAATATACATCTTTCATTTCAATATCAAATGTTCTCGTCACGATATGGCTGAAATATTGCCGATGTGACGTTAAATATTAACTCTCTCACTCACTCCTCCGCTACAATGACATGACACACAATGACATTGGATACGGTGCACCACCCGACAACCGTTTAATAGCAATAACATCACACATATTAATACAAATACATATCATTCATGCGTGCAGCATTTGTACCAATGAATGTTACATATTATTTATTTACATATCGCACATTACATGTATTAAGCAACCAACATAAAATACCAACCACAGATTTATACATTCTATTTTGCTTAAACAGGCAGCAAACCTCCATTGTCATATAAACCAGATAACCACGGCGACAAGATGTCAACTTCGGCGACAAGCCATCCACATCGGCGGCAAGCCCTCACCTGGCAAGCCATTACTTGGCAACGAGCCATCACCTGGCAACGAGCCAGCCATATTTACAGGCCAACGAACTTGTTCACATGTTCCCCACTTGAGTCCACACATGACTGTTTACAATCAAACGGTATTTGGAGCATGGGATATATCATTGTAACACACTTGTACCCCGGTCTAGTTATTCACTCGAGAGGCACAAGAAGAAGCACCATTATTATATTTATGTTATGAAAGTAATTTTCGGTCCAGTAATACAGAGACCGACGGTGAAGGGTTATTCGAATGGGGACAATACTTAATAGTTTTACAATGGAAGGATACGGTTGGCACATTGTGCTATGTAGAGTGCTAATTATCATTTATTGTCCCCCTGAGAGGGTACGTAAGTCCCAAAACTTTCAAAGTTTAATCGTAGTATTTTTGTTCTTTTAACTTCCGGCTAAATTTTCCTACAATCGCCAGCGGCTGAAGGGATGGTGTAAATCAAACTAGGGTCCATGCAGGTAGCAAAGGTACTGTAAGTCCCCATGGTCCCTATTATGGTGAACTACCTTCAGTTGCTGGTGATCTATAGCCTGTTTTTATATTGTGTTGTCCCCTATAGTTAAAATGTTTTAGATTTAAATACTAGTTTTACATTTATATCTTTGATATTCTAGTTGTTTTACTGTCCTTCGTTGACAGGATTTNNTACTCTATCTTTAATTATTGTTGATATATATGTTGTTTTAGTCTGGCTGAAATATTGCCAAAGTGACTTTAAATTTTAACTCACTCACTCACTCACTCACTCCTATGTTACCTATGTTTCCCAAGACTCGATATTATCAGTTTGACATATTACATAAATCATATCATAACAGAACATTATCTTTCGCAAGACTCGATAATATCAATTGAACATCTTTGCCAGCTCAAATAACATCTGGCGGTGAAATTCTGGAAACGATTAACGGAACACTTGTACTTTCATGTGTTCCCTTATAATAATAATAGTCCACTTATATAGTGCCATTCCAGTATGAATGAATATCTTGCTCAAAGCGGTAAGAAGGCAAAGGAGTGTTCAGGCAAATGCTTGACGGAACAAGTGAGTCTTGAGAGATGTCCGGAAAGAAACATAGGTTGGAGAAGTTCGTAGTTCTTCACTTCTGATAAGCTGCTGAATGGGAAAACGCCCGTTGTCCATAACTGCACAGTTTGACTTTAGGCACTATGAATAGCTGTTGAGATTCCGAGCGGAGGGATCTGGATAGAATGTAGGACTGGAGAGGGTCACAGCGATAAGATGGAGCAATATGTGGCAAGGAGGCTGTTGCAATAATCTATCCTTGAAATTATTAATGAAAGGGTCAGTGTTTTCGTAGCATGCTTAGTCGGACATGCTCCAATTTTCCCAATGTTTCTAAGCTGTAGGTGACGAGATCGAGACAACTTGCTGACTTATTTGTTCAAGTCAAGGTTTGAGTCTATAACTATGTCTTCACGCTGGTGGAGATAGGAACTAACGCCACTCCAATTTGGATGGTATCAAGCCGACATTTGCTGCGTATACTAGCAGGGCCTATGAGCACCGACTCAGTCTTCTCATCGTTGAGGTGAAGTTTGTCATTCATGACTTGATATCTTGACAAGTAGAGGTTTGTTTGGTTGATTTATGGGCAACAGAGGGGCTTGGTTTGAATGAATACACAACCTGTACATCATCAGCATACGTATGGTGTGACAGTTTGTGTCTCTCAGTAATACCACCGAGGGGCTTGGTATACAGGGTAAACAGTGTCGGTCCGAGGACGGACTCTTGGGGTACGCCACAGTGTAGATGAGTAGATGATGAAGATACCCCATTTACTGAAACTTGCTGAGTCCTATCTGTCAGATACGACTTTATCCGATTCAGGGCTGGTCCACGCACACCTAGTTCAGTTTTCAGACGAGTGACAAGCTCCTCATGGTCTATAGTATCGAAGGCCGCACTAAGATCTAAGAGTACCAGCAGTGATACATTGCCGTCGTCCACATTGCGCCGCAGTTCATCTACAACTTTTAGCAGGGCGAGCTCTGCTGTGATGTTTTCTGTATGCTGATTGTAGAGGTTCACGAAGATTATGTTGTGTTAAGTGCTCTGAGAGACGTAAGCTGACTGCTTTTTCAACAAGTTTCGAGATGAAAGGTAGATTTAAACAGGTGTAAAGTTCTTCATATTTTCTGGATCAAGCCTGGATTCTTAAGTAGAGGTTTTACGATGGCACATTTCAGGATCGGTGGCATTAAACCAGATGAACTGGAGAGATTGATGATCTTGGTGATAACCGGGAGCAAATAACAAGGTGCTCATAGACAAGTTTTGTTGGCATGGGATCTAGGGTACGGTAGGTTTGCTTGGCATTTTTCATGATGACAAGTATTTCCTCTTCTGTGAAACTGTTGAAAGTAGTAAGCAGCTCTGCCAAGAATGTTAGATCGTCAGTCCTCTGTAGGTCCGAGTTTGAGGTATCAAGTTGATCTCGTATTGACTGTATCTTATTTGTGAAAAAAAGTGAAAATGACTGAGATTTCAAGATCAGTCCCAGTGGATGGGAGTGATGAATCATTCATCTTTCCCATAAGTGATGACAGGAGTGTAAAAAGGGTCTTCCATGAGTATATTTTCCTAGCTCATAACAAACAGTCAAATCGTTTCACGAATCAGTATTGAGACATACACCTTTGTGGATGACAGCTTCTTGTTTATTGCATAGAGCGACGATTCGATGTAGATTTTACTTGATAGCGATGCAAGTTGGTTGGTTGGTTTTATAGTTTTAGGGAGACGTGGGCCAATAACAGGCCTATTTGCGCCCAAAACTTTGACTTGATTTAATAAACAATCATAGGTAATTTCATCGCCAAAGGAAACGTTTAGTTAAGATAAAAGAAACGACAACACTATTCATATTAATCTGGATAGTTGTATACGTATGTTCGATATTTTCAGGCGTCTCCAAATTGCAATGGCCACATTTAGAAGAGACCATCTTACCTATAATACTCTTTTAGGCATTTAGCCCACAGTGTCCAAGTCTGAGACGTGAAAGAATAACCTCATCACGGATTTTACGACGACGAATTTTATGACCAGATTTTAATGATAGTCTGAGTTTGTACATATGTCGGCTGGTAATACCTGTATCCCCTTACTGTTGTCAACTCTTTGTACCAGATTTCGATAAATCATTTTCAAAATCTTTAGGGATTGCTTGAAATTTAAATAAATCAACTTCAGGAAACTGTAACCCGTATTTGGCCAGATTATCTTCAATCTCATTCCCATGTTTCCAACATGTGCTGTGACCCACATAGTGTCGTTTAGACCCACACAATGTTGCATGCAATGTACTTCATGTTTAAAGATGTATCCAACTTTNATATCTCATGAACAATGTCTTCTCTAGATCCATTTGCACCAGCTTCTATAGCTTTGATTGCTGCCATGGAATCTGTAAATATAATTGCTTCATGGTAATGTTCATCTACCCCTCTCCATGCTTGCAAAATGGACAAAAGTTCAGCTCCAAAAACAGAAAGATAATCAGGGAATCTGAATATCTTAGCGATGGATAAATTGGGTATCCAAAAAGCCCCAGCAGTACGATCATTCGATGGTTCTTTCGATGCATCAGTGTTTATATGTGTGAAATTAGAATAATTTCCAGACAGAAAGTCTTGAGTTATCACTTTTATTATGTTTTGGTCCATTCTCTTATTCACGATTAAACTGAGTTCAGAATTCAATCCAGGCTTCAGTAGACAGGCGGAACAGAAGCATCAACTGGGTGGTAACGATGTAAGTATCTACATCGAGCAGTCGCCCTTTGCAATAAACATGAAGTTGTCATCCATAAAGTTGTATGTTTCATTTTTGACTCACTAACTTCTAGAATGTCGATCAAACAGCGAATACAGTACATCTACAGTATTATGTAAAGAACACCTTCCCTGGAGCATATGATAACTCCCAGTGATCTTTCCCACGACACGATATCATAACCCGAGAGCACTTCCCAAATGGGCCTACAAAGAGCGATTTTCCATTCCATATTTCTTTTCTGCCTTTATCGCCACATGTATAATGGCTTTATATGTAGGTGTGGGGACAACATACACAGCTAAGTATGACATGCCGCTCAGCATAAAAGCTACGTTGTGAATGCTTTAGAATAGACACACTGAAGGTGCTATAGTCCAACGAACTTGTCCATACATGACTGTTTACAATCAAAACAGTATTTGGAGCATGGGATATATGATTGTAACATACTTGTACCTGGCCTCGTCACGTCATGTTGGTTGTGTATCTCAGAGAGTTTAACTCCGAACTTACTGGTAAATCCACTTATTCAGGCTGGTTATTCACATGAACGATTGCTCTAAAGGCACAAAAACTAAGTACTCTTATTACATTTACGTTACAAAAGTTTTCGGTCCAGTTGAGTAATACTGAGACCGACTTTGAAGGGTTATTCCAATTGGGACAATACTTAATAGTTTCACAATGGAAGGATATGCTATGTATAGTTGTGTCCCATCTCTCAACTCGCCCTTTTGCTTACTTTTCCGTAAGATTAGCATAACTGTGATCCATTTTTGTCAGTGTCACAGTCGTACTGTTCGTTCCCAGTCATGGGTTCCTGTAATATGACATTGACATGAAAGTATAAATACTGCTGGAAAAAAAGTTAAAGTTGTACTATCCATTTTCGTTTTAAATCCCTCTGTCATTTCTGAAGGACAAGCACGAACTTTTAAATACCGTCGTTGGGCTTGTTTTCATCAGTTTCCTGTGTGTCATTACTACGTACACTTCACCCATCATGCTGACCCAGATACCACATGTGTTGAGGCACATTACATCGCCCCGTGAGACAGCCCACAAACACCAACAGTCGTCAGTGTCACAATAATAACCAACAATATTGTAGATATCGATGACGTCGTAGCTACGTTCATTGAGTTATTCACTGTCGCTATTCTACACTACTGACAAAACAGCAGTGGCCTTTGTAGTGTATGCAAGTCCTTGAGAGAGTGTCAAATATTGCTTGTCGTCGCAGTTCTTGACGTAATGGTTTGGCTAAACTCTGAAGCCAGTGGAAACTCAGGTGGAGGTCTGCAGCGATTCTCACGTGCAAATCGATTGTCGAACCTGGGTATAGAGGCGAAAGGCTAATCGAACTTAACAGATAGTCAGTTCTGAAATCTCAGTCCGTTACATCACCGACCTTTCAGGAGGAGTGAGGGGTCGGACGACAACGACTCCTAACTAACCGCTTTACATGTACTGGCACACATACATTCAAAGATAAACGCAACACCAAGTTCTATACTCACATAGGTTTGCTCTGTCTCACCCAATCTCTCTAAATAACACTTTAACACAAGAAAGGATAGGCTCGTACCACACAGGGAAACTAAGTGACGTGGATTGGCTTCCTAGAATGTAGAGTCGCACTACTGGCTGATTTGTTTAATGTTTTAATGTGTTTTCTCTTTCACGACTAATGTGTTCGGTCTACCTTCTGTAGCCTACAGCCGAACGTCATTCTCTCGAAACATTATGTATCCACACCCTGCCTAGCCGTTATCACTCATGAGCAAAACTGCAAATCTAAATACGGATGTAATTCTCTGATGGTTTAGGGATGCATGTTTACCTTATAACATCCTCCGCCTGTGGACAACAGCTGCCCACAGCTTGGATAAGTTAAACTCGAGATCAGGTCAAGTATGTCAAAAGTTAAACACAATGTATACCATCGAAGCCAAATAGGATCAGTAATTTCTGATAAGAAATAATAACCAATTTCAAACTAAGAGAAAACCGTGGATACTGTGTATTATTATGCCAAAGAATAAGATAATGATCCTATGTAACCACTAAGCATACACATCATACATATATGAGATGACAACACAACACTAAATTAAAGTCAATCTTGAATGTGAAAGTGCCATTGATATGGCCAAATATGGCACCACCTTTCACAAAAAGTTTACACATCGTTGGTCACTTAGAATAAACCTGCTCTGGTCATCTCGAAAAGTCGTTTTCCGATTGGTTCTGGGTTTGCACCAAACGCTGTTCACTGTGTGCGAGGCCACAACAAAGTCAATGTCTGAACACAGAGCCTGGTCGTATCGCACAGCATAGTTCGTGGCTTCGTCATCAAAGTGAAAGAAATGTTCTGCACACTGTGCGAGTGATCACTGGTGTTTCGCTGAGGATGTACCTTGATGCGTGCGCAACTTGTAGGCGGCGGAACACAGTAGAGGTCTGCAGTGTTGAACTACAAGATGAGCCTCCATGGGCGTTGCGATGCTCAGTGCCACAAACTCATGCGACAGCGTTCGTCAGTAACAGCAATTTTATAGCCAGAGGATCGATGTTGCGGGGACCAGACGACAGAGTGGGAGGAACTTAACTGGTCTCCCATAATCAATGTCCAACACTTCAAACGAGTGGAAAAACGAATTTAGTTAGTGGTATAACTGGAACTGGACACGACATTAATACATGTTGAAATGCGATACCCTAAACTTCAGCCTGCGAACAAATCACAGTTGGCAATAACACCACTCTTGACTGATGTCTGCGTGCATAATTACAACTTGAGTTTAATAACATTTTTCCGGTACCTATGCAACAGGTCATCAATAAGTACGAATACAACGGCGTATAAACAATAGACTGTTTCTATAATCGTATCATAGTATATGAGCTTACAATATTCAGTAAACACTTTGCAGTTTAGAACACAAAAGATGAACAACATAGATAAATATGTGGACTGGGAGTATACATTGAAATACGGATAAGAATATTTGAGTATTCAGATATGACTGAACATTCTCTTTGTGAATCGGTAATTATGAAGGAGGGAAAATCATGATGATATTTAATGTTAAATTATTTAACAAAGTATTATTATAGCTTTAAAACGTAGGGTATTTATCGGATATGATCACCTTTCAAATTCCAAACCATTGTGTAGTCTCAAATGGTCGATGTGCTCCATTGACAAGCGTTTATATCGCTGACAAATGACTGGTCGTTAATAGGTTGTTGAACTCCATCACAGTATGAAATATGATGTGTAGAAAATAACACCAGGGACAAAGGATGCTGCCTGCGATATGGATTATGTCAGAGGTAGCGGGAAAGCTGCTCCACAGTGGTGGAGGACCATAAATCACTTGTCATAGTAGGAAGAAATGATTTTAACCAAATGATATAAATCTTTCAAATTGTGTTGGGGTAAATTTGAAAATCTGGAGAATAATAAGGTAAGTAGTTACAAAGAAATTCCTGTTGAATATGAAAATTGGTCAGAAGATATTTAGAATTGTGAGACAATAATCTCACCACAAACAGGATTGATGGAAGGGAATACATCCAACTACCATCAATTATAAATTATTATACACATTTTCATAAGTCAACACTTCTTTCGAAAATCAACTTGAAATCTTTTGTCCTTTTTCGAATGTTCACTTTATAATCAAGTAAGAAATGTGGAACTTTAAAAGTATAAATTCGAGTTTGAAAAGAGTAAAAGATTAGGTGGGTATAATTTTGAAGTTGTTGTCTTTTTCTCACAGTTATGAATTCTCATGTCTATGTCGAGATCTGCAGGTCAAGGATAATGCCACATTTGTTGCTGGTGGACAGTTGTTCGGGGAGTTGAATAATGTATAAGAGGTAGAGATTAGCGGGGAGCGTACTGCCTTGTCGAACACCTCTGTACAGTGGGAACCATGAGGATACTTTGTTATTAACAAGTACACAACTATAAATGTTGTCAAATATGGTCCATAGTCTGTCAGGGATTCCTATATAATGCAGTTTGTACATAAGACCGGTGTGCCAAACTGTGTCGAAAGCTTTTGAGCTAACTAAGAAAACAACGTATAATAATAATAATGATAATAATAATAAGTGCATTTATATTGCGCTATTTTCCATCCGCTGCGGTTGCTCAAAGAGCAGGTATCAAGGATAGAACTTGGAGAAGAGATGGGTTTTAAGTTTGGACTTGAAGACAGCTAAAGATGGGGAGGTATATGGAATCAGATCTCTCTATGTAGTGGCTTACAATTTCTTGCACGATGAACGATGTGTCACAAGAGGACAATCCCTTCATAAAAACGCACTGTTGATTGGATGGGAACATCCTTCTGTAAGCTGGGGTGTCCTTTTGCTGATGACCACTTCAAAAACTTTGTAGATCACTGGCAGTAGAGTAACGCCGCGATACGGGGTTTGTTTCCTTCGTTATAGATTGGCACGATCACGCCTTTCTTCCATTGTAGGGGGGGTGTATCCGGTGTCCAGTATGAGACAAGTTAATATAGTAGTTTGTTAATGTGCGGAATTAATATCTAATGTCTTTACTGACATTATCTTGTGAGATATCGATACGTGAGGTTTGTATAAATACAACACCTCATGGAAGTCGTATGGACAGATCAAACTTGATGCTGGATGCTGGAAGACCCAAAATCGTCGAAGGAGACTCCTGGTTTCTAAAATACGACAATGAACATAAGAAGAAACTCGAAATCAAATCTTATATTATCACTATTCGTATGAAAGGTTTCCATGCCTTGGGAAACATAGTACTTGCGAGACTGCATTCATATGGTGTCTTCTCCTGTAAGTTGAAACTCGGATAGCGAAACCCTTTGTAATGGTCTGCGAAACGTGTACAACGTCCCTTATGGACAGCGCGACACGCAGCCTGCCCTTTGAAGTAATGGATATATATGCCACACATTGTGGTCAGTAACCCGGAAACGTATTCTTCAAGTAGTTCTATGCAACGTGGCACACACCATCGCCGCATTTTGTCATTATCATTATCAACCAACACGTGACTGTATGCAGTCGAAGTATTCTGAATATGCACATCAAGACACTTGACAAAACATTCAACATATATGCACGATTCTATTTCCTTGTACCCTTGTGGCCATGATAAATCATCTATAGCATGCATCGATGTGAGCCAGGCTCCATGCATATAGCATCATATAGTCTTAATCATGAAACAAAACACATGCACAAATCAATGTTAGAGTGGACATGGGTCAGCTGGCTTGTGTTTGTGGTTGACAAACCTTTTAAGCCATGTAGCGATGCCAGGAACTTTCAGTCCTTTAAGATTGACAACTGCGTCATTTGCACATACATGGCGGAAATTGATTGGAATCGTCATATTGCCAGTGTGCTTGGAGTAATCTCCTGTGGGGACAGAAATAAAACTGAGAGTGAAACTCACACGAACCTGATGATTTATCTCTTGCAATGGGAATCGATCTCTTGTCGTGTCATTGTCTGAATTCGGCCCGTATTTTGGGTATGGAAAGTATAACAGAATATCTGTGATATGTTTTCCCGGTCGATACTGCATTGAAAAACCTAGGTAATTTTCATTTTTTTTGATTGGGGAGGAATTGTGACGGTTTTTCGCGATCGAGCAGACATTTGTTCTGACGTGTAGATTGATTGTTAACCAGCAACAGGTGGTAACAAGATACCATCTGCCCTCTTTGGAACGACTGTTAAGCCATTTTGAATAAATAGCCAAGGTATAAGATTGAAAATTCATCACGTATCAAGAAATCTAAGCCTAAAATCATGGGAGACTCAAAATTTGCAAGAACTTGAAAACACTGTTCCAATTAAAAATCACCAATTGTGATGGGAAGTACAACTTGTCCTAATACTGGCATTAATAAACAGACATAAGACTAATAAATAGACATAACGCTAAGATAGTGGTTTTTAAGAATGGCGGAAAATTGTCCAAGTTTGAGAAATGGACATTAAATGACAATCATTTAGAAGTAGCCAAGGATTATAAATATTTAGGTGTATATTTTTCAAAAACCTTATCATGGAACATACATGTAAATAATGCATCCCTACAGGGTAAGAAAATACTTAT
>VKKT01001419.1:135177-146517 GCA_008038995.1 Haliotis laevigata | reverse complement strand
TACATCCTCTGATATTAATATCATTAACAACTCTGTGAAATATTTGAAATACGTTTATTTTGCGGAACATTGTTAGCATACTCGTTTCTTCGATCCATACTATGTACACATTTGGTAACTCAATAACTATATTATGTACTATTTTGTACTGTAGGTCGTATGGTCTTGTGTGCAAATATGTCCAAAGTCATCAAGTGGGCATTACGTCTCCATTCAAAGTCTCTGTACATCCTCTGCTATTAATATCATCAACAATTCTGTGAAATATTTGAAATACGTATATTTTGAGGAACATTGTTAGCAAACTCGTTTCTTCGATCCATACTATGTACACATTTGGTAATTCAACAACTATATTATGTACTATTTTGTACTGTAGGTCGGTGGCCTCATATGCACTCTCTCTCTCTCTCTCTCTAAAACCGGACTATGGATCACCAGCAACTGAAGGCTGATCACCATACTAAGACTAACAACAGACACATCCATTGAGATGATATACCCCGCGAAGAGCAAAATGAACAAATCTAAAGCATGTGATGTTACATCGTGTGCTTCACATTATAATCATCTTCAATGCCATTGATGAAAGCTAAAAAAAGTAAATAAATAAACTTGGGACAACTATCAGCCTTGTCTCACACCTGATAAGCGTTCAGAGACCACCTTGCAACGAGACGCGGGATCTATACATTATCTTAATTACTCTGAGTAGCCCTAACTTGATGCCGCCATTGCAAAGTTTAAAACAAAATTCATTTCTTTAAACAGAATCAAAATCACCTCTTTTGGGCATATTTGTTTATTAATGTAGCAAGAACAGAAATACTGTCTTTAGTTTCTTCGTAAACCTTTTCCTTTCCTGCATACCGATACTTAACACCTTCAGCATTGTTATGCAAATATGCTGCTGAATTCAATGTATCCACTTGAAACACTTAACATACATTTTGGGAAAGAGTACATTGTCACGTTTGCGAATGAATTGCTTGTATCACCTCTGTAGCCTCTTTTGTGATATCAGTGGAATATTGTTTAGAACGACGAAAACGAAAACATGCTGTTAAAAATTAATAAGACATTCTAGTTTATATCGCTGTTAATGGGGAACCAAGTTGTATGATTGTATATGGATTTAGAAAATGATTATTCCATTAACAATTGTGAATTTCATGCAATCACGCGACTTTCGTGCATGTGTTTTTCATGACGTGCACGTGGACACAGAAAATCGTTCTGATACTGATTCCTGCTCTGAAGGAAGAATGGGATAGAATGGACCAGGTTGACATCTAACGTTTGTATGCATTGTCGAATCCGGGATTGTCTTAAGAATAGAGGCGAATTCACGCGATATTAGGGAGTGACATTTCATGGTAAATGGCGTGATAAACTAGACGGAGGAGCGCTTTGGTCAATATTCTAACAAAAAAGTCACCTGACAACTAATGCAAATCTCAGTCAGATGTCCCTCCTACACTGTTAGAATATCTCATAAAGATATAAAGTGTAGAAAGCTGTGGAACCTGCTTATGAATACCCCCTACGTTTTGATAATATATTAGATAGACATGAACAAAGCAAAACGAAAAACTCTAAAACAGTTTGTACCAATCTAGTTGTGCTTGTTGGTGAAGTGTTAAAACTTAAATGTGGAAACAAAACAATGTCTCTTCTGAAAGCGTGTGAACCTTTATAACGAGTATTTAGTTGAATCTGCCCCCTCACATAATTGTTACCTGTTTTGTCTTTACATTTGAAAGGAATCTGTTCCGGCTGAAAATCGAGAATGACATACATTCTCTATCACAGACGGTTGATATTGTAGTGTTTAATTTATTAAGCATGAATTGTTATTTGCATTGTTGAAATCGTTAAGCTAAAACAGAATGAGATTCATAGTTATCAAGATTGCACCTTGTGGAATAACAAATTAACACTGATCAAAGCCCAGCTTCACATACCTTGCACACACTGCCATAAACGTTGTCGAACGATGTGATGGCCACGTTGTCCAATACAATGTCGTCTGTGATAAGTGCTTCAACGTTTCCTTCTGTCAAAACCATCAGCCACTTCGAAAAGTGTCGAAGAAGTGTACCTGCTCCTAAGGCACCGTCAAGTTTCTGCGCCTTTGTAATGAACGATTGTCAGTAGTTAGACAAATAAAGGCAATGGTAGTTAGATTGTCTTTATCTTCCTTAAAGTTTAACCTGTCTAGGTATTATCTTATGTATTGTTTGAAATGCATTATTTCTACTGTGAAATAGCTCTGCATTGACTTTCAAATCACAGTAACGAATGTCTGTCATGTCCCTTCTTAATACTTCTTATCACACAAAACTGGGTCAATGTCAAATCTACCACCATGTCTTGCATCATACAGTTTGGTCGTTAAGATGTCATATTCGTATGATTGTAAGTGCAAATGCCAGATTTGAGAGAACTATTTTCCATGCAATTCAATCTGACCTTCATGATATACATAACATAGTGCTCAGATGTGCTGATAAACTCACTAATTTCATGTTTCATAATATACAACGTAATAGTCAACACGTTGACATGCCATGTTTTATCATCTGTATGTTCTCAAAATCAGTTGTTGTATTACTAGAACAATACTGTTGAGAAACATTAATCCTTTCACATCGAACCATTAATACTTTCTATTTATACATCGACATACTTTGAAATACCTTGTATAGTATTGATTGTGTTTCCTCAATATCAGCGACAATGAGAAAGTTCAGATGTCTTTTCAAGATGTCCAGATTATCGTATCGCCGAGCTAAAGATATTTTAGATGGCATCACAGTAACAAACATATCAAGATCCAAGACTACGGCCTTCCATTCCTGTGTAATTGTTGTGATGATGTGATGCAGTTGCGGATCTTAAAAGACAATGAAAGAGTAAGACTTGAATTAGAAAATGAAATGAAGACATGTACCCGTATAGGTTATGAGGTTTCGCTAAGTTTCAAGCTCTTTGTCACAGCTCAAACCTAACGTTATTTATCCTCTCATTCACATTTCCTCACTGACTCTACATTATTGTATTTTTACGCAGTTTCAACTTTATGCTATTGCGCACACATTGAAATGGGATAAGAAGTCATTTTGTTAAGTCATATACACTTTCTTAAACCGGTTTCGGGTCATGAATACAAAACGACAAAAATACATATATACTGTATTTTGGTTAAAACGCGGGCAATACAAAAACATACAATTTACGAAAATGTACTTTTGCTCACTCAGATATACCATAGGAAGTTTATTCGTTTCGAGCACGAGTGTGTTATTCTATATTTGTGAGATTCCACAAGATCATTTCCTTTGGCATTGTTTCGAACATTGAAAAGACGGATATTTCTGCACTAACATTTACTATCCATTACAAATACTACCTGTACCTGTGCCTCGTCCAAAAACGATTGTAGGTGACACTTTCTTCTCATCGAATAAACTTGTGAGGTGCCTAGCATCAGGAGAGGCATAGCTGTCAGAATGTCCATGTGCTGAAAACAGAGAAGAAGAATATCTGGCAACATGCGGACAGTAACACCAACAGCAAATACAATGGGGAGTGATCTGTTGAGAAAGGCGAACATTTCAGACTAGCTACTGATAATAGTCTTGCTAGGGACAGTGTAAGTGTAAGGTGAGGCAGTGTTGAGAATACAATGATTGCATGCCCTCACCTTTGATTGTTTGTCTCATCAACATTGTATACAGGTTGTCGGTTTGAGTCATGTCCGTTGTATCTATGAAGCAAACATTTTTAATTTCCTCCCTAATTTAAGCATCACGGCTACTCACGGTGATGAGATCTGACCACGGTACACATTATCATTCCTCCTTGTAGAAACAGAAGAGTAGCCCTCAATAAGCAACACATGTTTAACAGTCTAACTCCCAAGACTCATACTGTGAGCTATAACATACATAACGTGATCATCCTGGAACAACTTGTAATCAATGCCACAAGAATATTGTTAATACGCTAATGATGGGGATGGGTTTTGTTTGACCAATACTCGGGACTGCGCGTATAAAACCATGGCAACATATATCAGTGAAAGCACTATTGTATTACAAAACAATACATGAGCCGAAATGGAACAGTTGCTCGATTTCTGGTTTCTACAGTCATTAACGGACCTTAATCAACGCAAGTGAACGGTGATTTGATCTTTTATATTTTCCTAAAACCTAATTTCTTGAGGATACTATTGTACAATTTGAGGGGTCAGTGGTCTTTATCTAAAATTGAGAGTTCGTCAATACGCTAGTAGTTCGTCAGTAATTTGAGTTGTACTTATCCTATAAACTTAAGCTTACGTATTACGTTTTCAGACAAATTCAAGTCATGTTTTAGTATGAACACCCTGAATACATAAATGGAAAAGGGAAGTGTTTTTTGTCAAATATGAACTCTTGGAGGGATATTGTAACACACACTTATCTGTGTGAACATGCCCTTGGTCATTTCCATGATTTTCCTAGTCCTAAATGTCATAATAATGTAAAAGACTGTCACAACTATCGCAGTATGGAGGATAAATAATATATCTTGAATATAGAATTCGTCTAATTTAAACTTGGTTCATTGAGGATATGGCCGCCTCCGTGGTTTAGTGGTTACAGCGTCCGCCCGGAGAGCGGAAGTTCGCTGATTTTACGATCCCCGGTCGCGTCATGCCAAATATGGTACTTGTTGGTCCCTGCTTGGCGTTCGGCATTAATGGGTACAACAAGGACTGGTTGGCTCGGTGTCAGTATAATGTGTCTGAGTGGGGTATTCATGCTTAACTGCAGCACGGTATCTCAGTGGGCTAGCACTATAATACCAGATTTAGTCTGGGCTAGTACAAGCAGCCACACATACACACGCATGCACGCGCATGCACGTCGTGATATGAGCGATATATTCTCACGAATATAAGAAGAGCTAAGTACATGACAGTTAACCTTCAGATTAGACAAACCAGTCCGTATAAGATAATAGCTTTGTTAAAATAATGAACAACTTGGATCTTTATGGGCTTGAGGCAAAGTGGACATAGATTATATGTAAGACCCGTAATTACTAAATACTCAATTATAAAGCACAGTAGATTTATGTCCATTCTTCCACGACGGCAAAAATACTTTGAAAATGGTGCTCTCGTGGAGCACGTAAATACATAAAGGTACAAAGGTCCGCCAACATTCCGAAATGGGCAACAGGTAGTTAGGTATTAATGTAACAAATATTCCAAAGGTTTACATATCCATAGTCATGAATAGTTCAAAACATGCGTTCAGAAGACTTAGTCTTTCAAAATGACGTTGACAATTAACCTTCACAACTGGGCCAATCGATATGTTTGGCTTTTATCACAGTCTGTTACCAATTTGCACTGTCTGAACTCGCCGCGTCATTTCTTGGAAGGCAGCGTTACATGTCATCCCCTATTTAAAGCTTCTCCAGACCTAACGTGGATGGGGCTGAAACGTACCTACATCGAGGTTACTCGTCAATCCACAGTCAATGTTTGTCGTTACCAGTGGCCTTAAATCGGACAAGTTCCGTGAAGCCAAATGACAACCCAGATCTATGGTGTATTTCAGCATTACCCCGTAGCTATACCAGGAATTAGCCTGTTTATGCAATGTGGCTTCAATCGTGAGAGGGTACGCAAATCCCAAGCCATTCGAAGAGCCCTGCAGTCTCATTTGGTGAACAACCTTCATTACCTGGCAATGGTACAGCTCGTTGTTATAGTTTGTCGTGTATGATAATAACGTTTTATCTTATTTTCTAGTCTTGAATGTACATCTGAGGTATTCTACTTACCAGTATGTTGCTGTCCTTTATTGAGAGGTATTTATATCGTTTAAGTGGTTTTTTTGTATAAATATATAACTTGCGTAGCCACGATGTGACTTTCAATTGCTTTCCTTCTTTTTTGTTTAACGCCACATTCTGCAATAATCCAGATATATGGTGGTTGTCAGGAAAACATCGAGTCTTGACCTAAGTCAACCAAGTCAGTGAGCCTGACGACCCCATCCCTTTGGCCACCTCTTAAGACAAACATGGGTTGCTGAAAACCAATTCGGACCCGGATCTTCACGGGTATCTTTCAACTGCTGTAACTCACTAACTCCAGTGTAACCACGTAATGCAACCCAGTTGAGACGAGCCGTTATTGTACAATACAAGGGATTCTCCTATTTTGTGACCTGTCAATGATTTCAGGGCATTACTCATGACGATGCTTTGGCCCGGACTTTTTTACTTTCGTGTACTTTTTACTTAATTCTGAAATGAATTTCGATAAGCTTTAGTGATTAAGTGTTGTGCTGTGCTGTGACCATGTAATGGTTTCGTGACAGTGATGTTTGTGAGTGTTCCTGGATTGGTAAGTAACAATTGACAATTGGCCTCGAGACCCCACCCGCCGCCAATTCCGATCACAAAAATGTTTTGTATACATATTATATTGTAATGATTACACAATGTCATTTAGAATGTGTCAAATGAAACATGTTATATTGAGGATTACACTTTGGGTGTGGGTTCGAATCCGGGATGGGACTCAAGCCATCAAAAGTCTTAGAATCTGTACTTTACTAAGAAAGTGTAATCTCAAATGTAGCATAATGTCATATTGTAATGACTAAACTTTGTTAAAAACACCCTTTGCTTCATTCATATTCATCATTCAAAAGATATGCTTTCGTTTGCAGTTTTTATTTTATCATAAAAAGGTCTACGACGCCAAAGTCGTCGCTTAAATCATCTGAGTACCGTATTTCCACTATATACAGAGTCGTGCCAAAAGTATTCGGCACTTGATGTAATTTCCATAGACATAGTGTAGCATAAATAATTTTCATGAATTTAATTTTCGTACGATCCAAGTCAAATTTTGCCCATTTGTGAGGAATCATTTTACCTACAATCACATAATTTCCGTTTAATTTCCCGTTACTTATTTATCGAATGGCAACAATTTAATCAACATGTGTACATTGCCGTGAACTCCTTCAAAATGGCGGCCTATGGGATTGTGCATTGTGGAATCATACGTAAGTTGATAAATGTGATGTCATTAGTTAAATAGTGGTCGGAAAATTGAACTGAAATTATGTTCGCAGAGCAGAGATGATTTCAAATTTGACTCAAATTTTACAAAGATCCCTCGTAATCTCACTTCATGAAAATTATTTATGCTACACTAAATTAACATGTAAGCCTATGGAAATTACGTCAAGTGCCGAATACTTCTGGCACGACTCTGTATGTATTAACTACACTCGCGTGATTGATTTTGTTAGATGTGGATTAGAGACCCAGCATCTGACAGAGGGTGATACAAGCGAATGGATGACTCTCAGTCAGTGTTTTATGGATCGATATTGCAGGCTATTAATGATGTATTCAAACGCACGAACTTGATTGAGTGAGTGAGCGAGTTAATATTGAACGTCATATCGGCAATATTTCAGCCATATCGTGACCAGAACATCTTTGACATTGAAATGGAATATGTGTACATTATAAAATACCTGTCGTCTAAGGACAGTAAAACAACTAGTATATCAAAATTACAATTAAAACTAGTGTGGAAAGTTAAAGCAGTAGCACACTATGTGGACAATACAATATAAAAACAGGCTATAGATCGTCAACATCTGAAGGTAGATCACCATACTACGGACTTGTTTGAGGCATAATGTAAAAGAGGTTTCAGAAGAATTCTTTTTCACTAATCAGAATCAATTATTCTTCAATGGTATGGTAGCATAAAGATGTCACCATTGGCACTTTATTGATCAATCACTCGATCATAGAATGTTAACAATGGTTCATCGCGAATTTACATAAACATATTTATAATCTGTAAACTGTCTGAAACATATAATTGCTGATGCTACCAGAATTACTAGTAGCTCCAGAGCTTTTCTAGTCAGAGTAAAAAATGTTACATTCTCCAGACTTATCGAATCATCGTGAAGCAATGATTGTCCCATCTCAGGTAATGTCCAAAAGATGAAAACTATAACATTTTGACGAGCGACATTTGCACATATCAATTGGTTTATAAATATCCAAGAGAATTTACATAATCAGACCGTCTTTTGTCAGCAGGAAACATTCGTATAGTCACTGAAGATTTGTGTTGAACTAAGCATCTATCTCAAATAGGATTATCAGTGTAGGTCCGATGCACCCTGTAATTTGCAAACTGTAATTTTGTAAAAACATTCATGAGACTGGACGTCTTGGAAACAACGTTTCATCGCCATCAGGGGGTGAAATTCGTATGGACGGTCAAGATATAGCAGGTTAAAACACCCTCGGATGGTCTGATTGGGCCCTCCTTCTCTGCGATGTTCTCTCTGATGTGTCCATTAATTTGTCTAGGGTGTCTATAACACGTCAATTAACACATGCAACTCGGACGTGTCACTTCACCAAAAGCATCCAGAGAGAGTAAACAGACGATTAATCATTGTAATTTACATGTTTACAAACCACTTTCCGTATTGGCCCAACCGCCTACTCTGTGTAGTCGATTGCGGGTGTCACGTGTATATTGATCATTGGATACGATGCATGTTTGGGGGTGCTTATCTGAAATCTCAATCTTTCTACCTGTGGGAAGACTGTAGACGACTCTGTAAGTTGCCTTAATGAACCCACTGGAAATGTGTTGGTGCACATTGAACAGAGGATCAAGTAATTAGTCATAACCCGCCAAATGTGTGACAAGACATGAACTGTGAAACATGACACTTGTTAATAATGTTCTGTTTGTACAAGGAATGCAATGGGTGTGCTGGGTTGTTCCTAATTCAGTTATTAGTTGATACCAATCGTTCGGTCGGCTTTGGAGACAAATGTTCATGTATTAGGGTACCGAAACACACACCTCCCCTTATGGAACGTAACACAGCAGATCTCATGAAAAACGTCATTACGTGCGATGTGAACATTCAATATTCTACGCATAAAATTGTCGGTCTTGTAACCCAAAGTCTTTTGCTTGACTAATTAGCATTCACTGGAAGTTGTGAGGATTGAAGATAATGTTTGGATATTGAATATAGTTGATAATGGGGTATAAAATTAAGACCTTCTCTAAAATGTCATGCAAGAACGCATTCCTTTTGGCAAACCTTTTGTGAAGTTCATAAGGCAAAAATGTGACAGTACACTGTTCACCGATGGGTTCAGGTGTCATCAGAGTGAGTGAGTGAGTGAGTGAATATTTAACCTCACATCGGCAATGTTTCAGCCATATCGTGACGAGAACGATGTTGACGTTGATAAAGAATATGTGTATATTATAAAATCTGTCGTCCAAGGACAGTAAAACAACTAGATTATCACAGTTCGAATTAAAACTAGTGTGATAACTTAAAGCAAATAGCATTTTTCTGGACAATACAATATAAAAAGAGGCTATAGATCGCCAACAACTGAAGGTAGACCACCATACTAGGGACCATTGGAACTTACAGTACCTTTGCTACCTGCATGGACCCTAGCTGGATTTACACCATCCCTTCAGCCGCTGGAGATGGTAGGAAAGGTGTCATCAGAAAAGCTCTAATGGCTGAGCAGTAAAGGCGTCAAGGTGACAAGCGACGCTGACATTTCTCATATACGTTTTAAGTCAACGTAGCATCGTTGTGCTGAATGCACTGTTTCGCATGAGACCGATCAAAGTTGCAGAATCATCCGGTTACAATAATACAGTTGGGCCAATCTTGATTTACGGTTCGGACATCATCACCCAGCCTGTATTCAATAATCTTTATCAACGCAAATGGTCACATATGCAATGTTGACAATGTTTACTGAGTTGGTTTTTTATACCTCGTGTAGGACGTGTTGCTATGTCTTCTGGTACAAGGTTTCGATTGTCAATGTTTGGTAAAACATTGATGAGACGAACTGATCAATTATCAGAACTGATCAATTCTCAGAACTGATCAATAATCAGAAACATAACATTTGATAGTAAGCATATCGATTTCATGCTTTCACAAGATGTTTAATGTGCATGACGTTTTTCATTTGGAAACGTTATGTTTGATGTGGATCAAGAGTTGGTGATACACCTTCCTGTGTATCACCAGATACATAGTTGCTAACACCTACATACCCTTAGATGGTATTGGTCATGAGTAGCAACCATGTTCCAGTTGACAGTACACGCGAGATTTGCCCTACTTCTTACCTCAGATTACAAGGTGCTACATGTATGAGGATGTATATTTTGTTTTGAGTGGCTTCGATGTGTTAGGGTCTGAGTTAAGCATGTATAACTCAGTTTAACTCTATCCAATATTCATCAATGCATCCGTTTTACTGAAACTCAACAGTCAAGGTCTATGCGCGCCAAGTGAATGTCCAAATCTATCAAATTTATGCCTAACTTCTCATACGCAGCACTTCATTGGTCCTTAAACACACATGTGATTAAATAATCTACAGCCTAGAATTCTTGTTTTTGGTCTTCTACCCGTGAAGGTCTTGACTAACCCATGTTTGTCGTAAGAGGCGACTAACGGGATCATGTGTTCAGACTCGCTGACTTTGGTGACACATGTCATCGCATCCGAACTGCGATAGATCTGACCCCGCACTCACCAATCTTCCAGCTGTATAGTTCGAATCCCCACATGGGCACAATGCAATGTGTGAAGCCAATTTCTGGTGTCCCCCGCCCTGATGTTGCTGGAATATTTCTAAAAGCAGCGTAAAACCAAACTCAGTCAGTCAGTCCAGCTATAAGGTGGCGGTCTGTAAGTAATCGAGTCTGGACCAGACAACCCAGTGATCAACAGCATGAGCATTGATCTACGCAACTGGGATACGATGACATGTGTCAACCAAGTCTGCGGGCCTGACCACCCGATCCCGTTAGTCGCCTCTTACGACAAGCATAAGCTATGGATTATGTATGTTTTTCTTACTCACAGCTAACTCTAAATTGGCAGCTACACAAGAACGCTTTTATGGTAAGGATGCTGTGACTAATGTGAAGCAGACTTATTGATTTCCCCTCTGTTACTTCTTGACCTTGAAGCATTGGGTTTTATGATTTTTTATCTATAGTAGCGGAAAACATATCTGTGCATAACATAAAACAGAAGCTATTTGAAAAGTTATAAAAGTAACCCTAAATGAACATGTAGCAAAGCACTTTGCAAGAGTGAGTGAGTGAGTTTAGTTTCACGCCGCACTCAGCAACATTCCAGCTACTTGGCTCCGGTCTGTAAATAATCGAGTCTTGACCAGACAATCCAGTGATCAACAGCATGAGCATCGATC
>VKKT01001418.1:128971-139637 GCA_008038995.1 Haliotis laevigata | reverse complement strand
ATGTTGAAATTAGTGTGAGTAAAGAAAGTATGAATGTCAAACTGCATTTTTAATGGCTTTCACTTTATATAGATCAATATTTACTGGACATTCAAAATGAACATTTGAGCCGCAGGAAAATGTATCAGGAACTAGCTCCCATCGATAGCGTTTGCTCTATCACAAGGTGTAGTGGATAGACTACAGAGTTTAAAACATATATTCAAGTCATCAAGCTTCAGGAAAAACGGCAATCGAGTGCTGGAGGTAATATTCTATGAATTATTATGTTCAAGAAAGGCATTAGCGTTCGGGGTGCTGTTGTTCACAGCTGATTGTGCTTTTTACAATGTAGTATACACAATGAGGCTACGGGACCAGGTCCCCCCCAGGAAGTCCCTAATCCCGTAGCCCCTATGTGTATACTACTACTGAGGTGCATGCAAAAGTTGATGAAAATCGGTCGAATAGTTTCTGAAATATTGACTTTTAAGTGAGCACGGGGTCGGTCGGGAAAAGGCAAAATGTCCAACTATTTGTCGTAATTAAGTCTTAATTAATCTAATGAAATCATCGAGAGTGTTCCCAATGCTGTTTTGCTATAGCGTAACCATCTGCTGAGATACATGGAACATTTCACGCAAATCAGTTAAATAGTTTAGGAAATAATCACTTTTAGTGAGCATGGGGTCAGTCTGGCGAAAGGCTAACAATCCAATGTATTGCGATAGATTATCGAGGCGAGAGGTGTTTTTAGCTGAATGAAATGCAGGTCTCGGAAGTCATCACCTCGTTTGGAGGTTGCTTTGAGCGAGCACTGTGGACGAGTATAAGTGTGTGCACGTGTGTGTCTCCGCTCGGCTATGATGATGATGATGCATGACCGGCTGACTAGAGAGGCTACAGATGTCTGAAAGTGAATGAAACGCATCTCTCGGCATTTCCTCCCCGGGTCGTCGTCTCGGGTCGTCTTGGCTCGGCTTGTACAGCTCACTGTAGAGCTTGCTGGCTGTTGGCTACATTATGTAATGATAGTTTTGGACCAGATTCCTCAATTTTTTACGATCCACTGCGTGTATTCTCCCGGCTGGTACAAGTACCTAACACTGACCCGGTCCGGTAATTTTGTCTCTGTTTTATTGCGATGTGTCGCTGCCGATGACGATTCGACAGATTTCATTTTGATGGCTTCGATGCATCTCTTGCCCACGAGTCTGGTGACTTTGCTGTTGATGGCATCCACCACTCGAAGTAAGCGTACAACCCATTCCATGTTTCTGTTTCCGCAATCCATTAAATCCTGCGAGTATTGGTGCGAGAACAGGCGTTCGGCTAGGGTGCGATTGAATCTCTCAACGATGGCTTGGCTACAGTGAGATCCCACTATACCTCGTCCCACTTGGACTTTGTGCTTGGCCAGCAGCTGTGTCACGGCTCCCATGAACTCGCATCCGGGATCGACTTGCAATATGGTAGGACATGTCAAGCGACTGCGTGTGTATATGCGTTCAAAGGCTTTGGCGACTTCATTCAAATCTTTCGATGTCTACTGTTCGGCTTCCTTGTAGCGACTGGCGACGTCGCCGACTGTCAGGGCGTACTTGTAGGTTTTGCGCCTCACCCTCTCGTGAGGCAGAAACAGGAGGCCGGCTTGATGAACGCAATTCGGTGTTCAAATCTTCTTCTCGGGATGTACCAAGGCGCCGGCAGGTAGACTTGCCAGATGGCTTGTTTTTTTAGCCAGGCTTTAGTTTTCTCCTCCGAGGCTCGAGTGGCTTTGGCGAGTTTTAGGATGGCATCTGCACCTTTCCAGTTGGCTCGCAGGCTGTAATAAAGTTACTCCATGATATACGTACGCATGTGTGTGTATGCATTCAATTATTCGATATGCGTTTGTGTCCGTATGCATAAGTGGTGACTCTGTCGATGGCGATCCATCGTTTCGTGTCCATGGGAGACAGCAAGGTCTTGTTGATTCTCAGTCCGTATATCCTGTGTCCGTCGCTTCTCAGCATGTTCATTTGGTGTTTGAACATTTTATTCTGGAACAGGGCTTCCTTGAATCTGGCGTGCTTGATGTGCTTTTTCACATCATGTTTTTTCACGTCTTTCGCCGTTTGGATTTCGGAGGCGGCGGCTTTCTTGATGGAATACATCTTGGGTCTCAACCCGACGTACTCGGCAATCTGCATGCTGGCACATTCGTCCTTCATCTTGCCGAGCACAACAAGGTGTCCCAAGACTGACTAACTAACTGACATTCACGAGAATGTCCTTGGTGGCCATCGCCATCCCTAAGTCCATGACGAGCATGCCCATGTCCTGAACATTGAAATTGTGTTTGATCATCGGCTGTTTGAGAACCATTTTCGTTAAGCGAGTGTAACCTACAGTAAGTCCGGCGACCACGGTGGTGTGATATGCATCGTTGATGAATGTTTTTCCTTCGGACGACACCGTGTGTATATAAAAATATATATACATATTTTTTTTAACAAAAAATATAATTGCGTCATCTGTTGTTGCGGTGGTGGTTGTTGCTTGTTCTTGTTATATAGCAGCATAACGACGACCACGCTTAATCCTGTTGCCATGGCGGCAACAATCCACAGAGAGTAATAGGTATTATTATTGTTTTTGTGGTGCTTGGCTAAACCACCTTTTCTGCCGGTGGCGACTTTTTTAGGATTCTTGGTGGTGGTGACTAGTTGTATTGGTGTCGTCGTTGCTTCCTCTGTCGGCGTTCCCTCCTCCTGTTGCAAATCAATGTTGTATATTATTATCATTCTAATTTTTTTCTTCTTTAAATTGACAATGCTTTGCCGTGATGATCGCAAAGGTTACCGGTGCCAAAAACATGCCGCATATGTGGTACAGCATGCAGCTGATGGTGCTCAAAGCGTGGTCGATGAGCGGATCTTTCTCGAGATCTTCCCACAGGTAAAGATGACGTTCGGGTGGAATGGGAAGGAAGTACGACCAGGGTAGACCTGCGTCATGACAGACCCTATGATTTTTGTCATTTAGGCGCCGAATCTGGCTTCGTATCTCACATACAGCTTGTCGATTTCTTCAGCTGGCATTTTGTGAACTTTATCGGGAGTGTGGTCGCCCCGACCCATGTATTGTTTGGCTTTGCCGCTGACCCGCAAGCACCACCAGTCTCTCTCGCTTGTCGTTTTTATTATTATTATCATCATCCAATATTTGTTCGAGCAGTTTGTCGCACTCCATCTTATAATGTAACAAATGATATTTAAGTCTTATAAAATAAAATGCGAGATGAAAGTCAAGTTGCACACAATGATAGTTTTGCTTGAGTTTTGCTAGAATTTTGCTTAAGCTAGCAGACTTTATACACCACGGGTTGGTCGGTTTTCAACAGGAGTTTGGCGTGTTTCCTTTTCGGGGAGCTGTTTCTTCTCTCGTTCTCATTCTTGTTTGCTCTGGATCACGTCATTTTCTCGCAAGCAGTCCTCGAACAAATCCCTGTCCTTGCAGTGAAACAGGGCGACCCATCGCGTCTGTTCCCGTAACTCTTTAAGCACCGAGTTGTATTTCTGCATCAGAACCCAAACGCTGTGTTTCATGTGTCGGACCGAGAAGGCAAGGGACGACAGAGCGTCTCGTTTTTYAACCATCTCCTTGTTGGCGCTGCAGTCGTCCAGGATGAACAGCGTCGATTCTCCTTTCAGTTTGTCGTGGTAAGCGCGCAACCAGTCTTGTAGACGAGTTCCAGGATCGATTTTGTGCACGTCTGGGTCCATTATCACCCACGGTCTCACTGTGCACGTAAAGTCGGGCAGAGAATGACGATGTGCTCGAACACGTCGCGATAGTATCCTTCCAGCATGTCCAGCACGAACACTGCCTTGCCGCATCCCGTCTGACCACACATGATGGCGCAGTGGGGATCGCGTGGTAAATCAATAAATGGCTTACATGAATCTTCCATTGTCTATATTGAGTTGCACGTCCATAATCATGCACAAATATATATTTAACTTGCCGGCGGGGGTTTGAGCTTTTTTGCTGATTTGGATGGTTATCCCTTCGCTGCCGTTGTCGATGCGACGTCCACTACCGTGTAGTCTGTCGTCGTCCGTGGATTGCATGTCCAGCCACAGCGTGTAATACCTATACAGGTACTTACCGAGCATCATGTAGGGCAAACCAAGGTCTTTGACGACATCGTTGACTTAAGGCGAGTGTCGCTTGATGGCCGATAGTTTTTTTATCTTGCCCTCGACTGTCACTTCCACTTTCGTGATCTCGGGATTCCAAGTGAGTTCACTGTTTCTTTGAAATGGCTCGTACTCCGCCACGGGAATGATCAAGATGGTTTTCATCGATCGATCGAGCCGGCACATTCAGGTTGATGTTCCACAACATGTCGCTCTTGTCCTTGACAATCGTCCAGTGCCGCAATACGCGGTCATACAGGATGGACAGCTTTCCCTAGTACTGCTGGCGAATCTGCCGGGTCAGTTCCATGCTCGCGACCATGTCGAAATCCAGGGAGATGTTGTCGACGAAGTAGCTGGCCTCGGTGCTGTCCACTGTGAAGATGACTTTGCCGTAGTCGTTTAACATGAGTTCCTATTCCAGCCTGTCACCCAGCGTGGCCTGGTAAAATGGCATGTGCCTCTCGAGCGGTATGCAAAACCAATTCCCGTACGCCTCGGCGGCGGCTTTTTCTCCCGTCGTTATATTGCCAAGGTGGTCTTGATCGTAACTGTACCCCACACGAAGGATGTTCGATTGGTCGTTATCACGACAAATTCCTTGATACAACATGTCATTGCGTTGGTTCAAGGTTCTCCAGAGGTCCATGTAACAGTAAAACACGTCGCTGTCATCGATGCTCAGCACCTCGTTCCCGCTTATTTTGATGGTGGTTTTCTTGACAATTGGCGTGACCCAGGTGTTTCACGATGGTGCGCTTGTCGGTCATGGACTCCAACGTGATGTGAAAAGCCAGTCGAGCTGTGCCGGGGACGACGACGTCGTTCTGTCCCAGGTTTGGGAATCGAACCAACAGCGTTTGGTTTTGATCGATCGTGTTTGGATTGTTGGTGATCGTCACTGACTGATGCACGGCTTTGACACTGAGCGGCTCTCTCGATCTTCGGAAAGGATTTAGCTTTCGTCCGTAATGCAGCATTGTTTATTAAAAATTATGTATATTTTAAGTTTAATAAAAAAAAAAAAATGGCTGACGATATTCCCATGGACGATTTCGACATACACCAGCTGAACGACAATGATGCAGCAGCCATGGACACCTCATTCATGGGGGACACCGTTGTCAACGAACTTTTAAGCAGGCTGTGGACGAGTATTACGATGCTTTAAAGCGAGCTAAATATTACGTCGAACCATTGGGTCATGACTATCCGAAGTGCAAACTCGACAACGAAGGGACGCTGCGATTGAAAGCTCATCCAGAGGTCGATCTCATGAACAAACACATGAGAAAAACGCTTGCCCTGTTGATGCTAGCCAGTCGCAGTGGCGGCAGTCAACTGATACTCAACTGAACTAAACCTGTGAGATTACGGGGGTACACAACTTCCGCCGAAGGTCGTCCGAACTCGGTGATGCTGGGGCCGATCCTAGAGAAATGTCCGGGCGCACCAAAGTAGCGTTGGACGAAATTGAAAAATATTGGTCATGTACCCGAATAAAACCCTTGCCCTGTTTCGAATTTCCTCTTAGAGAACTTCGGGGTCTTGAAAAACGTGCGCGGAGAACTCATAAACAACAAGGGTAAACTGAATCGATGAGCACATCGCTCGCGAGAAAAGAAAACTCAGGCAACGAAGACATGAAAAACATCATCGAGAAAAGATTGCGCGACCTAGAAGAAGAGAGACGGACCAGATTGGAAGCCACTTCCTCCATTCGCGAAGCCCTCCGATCGCAAATCAGCTGCGTGCCCGAAACCATCGACTGCGTCTTGAACGAGGACACCACATTGGCCGACAGGATCTGTATTCTGTATTCAGGAACAAGGAATAACCATCGCTAGCGTTCTCACGGCTTTGGGCTACATCATATCGACCCTGGTCGTATCGCTGACAGGTGGTGGTGGTTCACCCCCAATACCAAGAAGCCCATCATCATCAGGCTACGACGTCAGAGACTGGATAAAGAAACGTTTGAAATCTCTCAGCGAAGCCCTGGCCAGCAAAGCCGCTGAAGAGCTGCCTGGCATCTTGGCCAGCATCGTTTCCTGGTTGTTAGGCTTCTTGTCGGAAACAGTCACATGGCTCGATCAAAACCTGTTGGCTTTCGTTGTCGCCGTGGCAGGTCTGGTGTACATAGCAGCTAAGGAATTTTTAACCAAATGAGGCACAGTCCAACCGTGATCCCCCCGACCACCAGTGCTGTTTTACGATCGACGTGCCGTTGCTGTTGCTGCTGCTGTTGTTGGCGTGGTGGTGCTACTTCTTCCGGTGTCGGTGCCACGATGCCCGTTTCGAACTGCGACTCGACTCGACTCGTGTTATTGACGTCCTGGTTCAAACCCAACTTTTGATCAGCGGTCCCGATGACAATTTCATTGTTGTAGCCCACCACTCAGTTCACTCTCAGTCGCATGTCACTCAGAGCCATGTACAGTCTGGCGCCGAACACATAGTCGACTTTCGACCGGGCGTATTCTACAAGTTTCGATGGCACTCGGTAGATTGACCGGTATAGCAATGGCATACTCGATGTTAGCCACGAACTGTTTCTGCATGTCGTAAGCCATCCCTTCACGACCCACGATGCCGGAACGCATTTGCGTCTGAGCGCCCAGCATGGCCCACATGTACGTTCGAATCGAATCATTTAATCTGACGACTCCGACATCAGTAAACGATTTTAAAGTGTCCAGCATGAACATTTTCCAATCGTCCACGAGCCCCTCCAAACACGGTAATCCTTGCTGTCGTTGAAAGCAATGTAATCGTCATTCCGCTCGTTCGTCGTGATGTAATGATACGACTTGTAGCCCCAATCTTTCACCAGCTGTTTGCTGGCTTTTGCGAGATACATGTTGTGAATGATGGGAATGCCCAAACAATTGTTCGGACCTGGCAAACGCCAATCGACCATGTCCGGATCTAGTTCGAATTCACCGCGTTCGTACACACGTTGATCGCATGGATTGTTTACGGCATTCAACGCATTGTCCTGCGGAATCGGGGCGCTGATTTCTTTCAGGATACGTCTGACCTGGTAGTACACGGACCGACTCAGTGCATCACATCGAGTGTCGTTCAATGTCACGCCACACCCGGTGGTCGTGCACAACACGACGAAATTGAATTGATTCTACCAGAACTGCATCGGGTCGTGGAACCAAGCGTGTACCATTTTCACATTTGTGACTGAAAACCCAAAATCTTTTAACGCCTCGATGAACTGAGCCATGAAATGTAAACCATCCTTTGCATCGACCACAATACTCGGTCGCGAGAGATCGGTAGCACTCCCGGTTTGTAAATAACTGAATTGTTATATATAGTATACATATCTACTTTTTCAATATTTACGTAACGCTTCCGGGAATAACAAGCGGTGAGTCCATTAGCTGCTGCACGCGATCGATAACACGTTCAGTCAGCTCGAAGTCACACTCTGTGACATCACCTACTACCCACGATGTACCAACATCAACAGCAGAAACAACATGCTGTTCGTCAGTAACGTCCGCAACCAAATAACGGACAGCTTCTACAGCATGTGCTCGCTCAACGAAGAAATCTTCAAACCTGTGGGAGCCAAACTCAAAATGAACGACTAGAACGGCACGTTCATGTTAGCCATCAACGGAAAAAACGACATGAGTCTCAATTGGCCGTTGGCTAAAATGCTCGTCTTGACGTCGAACGACATACCAACGGAAACCACCGTTACCGGCACGAAATTACCCGATCTTGTTACGTATGGCAAACTCTGCATTCATTTCAATCAGCTGGCGAACGACCTCTTCCACACTGCTGAGAGCTGTTCCTGTGAAAACGGAAAAGTACAACGACGGCAGAACCAAACTGTTTTCGTCGCGGCAGTACAAGAAATTAATCTGAGGCAACATCACGGAATTGAAAATATCCGGTTAAGACATTAAACACGATCCCGTAAGTATAGGACATCTCAGTGCACGCTGCACATACGGCGTCTCAAGGTCCAGGAACACGCTCCAGAAAATGCGCCAACATAGCGATCTCCGACTCTCCCCAAGTTTTCACCGACAACAAAGATCACTACCTGACGAAAGTCTTGAACAACGGAATGCTTCTCGTGGCTTACGTCCCTACGCAAAAACGCATCGTAATCATCAGCACGTTAGGGCAAAGAGTAGCTCACATGCTGTCGAGTAAACCCGGGACGCAAAACGTGGGATTGCAGATGGTGTCGGAATTCACCAGCGTGTTAGACGCCCTGGAAAATCTGCCAGCGAAATCCATGCTGTACATCCAAGTCTACCTCGGCGAAAAGCCATTGGCGTGTGACGTCGTCGAAATCGTGAAAGGGGTCAAACTCTGCTGGCTGAAACTACAACAATACCAAGTTTGCTGCATTCATGTGCGGGTGAACGTTAATGCCTACACCAGTCTGCAGGGAGTCACCGTGACCGTGGAAGACATGATATGGCTCACCAACATTTTTCCTACTCAACAACAAGTGCACATCCGAGGAATTATCCGATAACCAATTGAAAACCATTTAATAATTTTGTATAAAACAACCGATGAACAACCATCATCTCGACGTAACGCTATCCGATCTCGGGGACACGCGGGGATTCGATCTGCCTGGCGAAGAAAACATCTTGTACGTCCTGCACTTAAAAGACGTATACGAGGGGGTGTCACTAGCAGACTTCAAACAGCCAGATTGGTTGATCAACATGACCCTCACCTCATCCCACATATCTTTTAAACACAATGCTTATGTCTCCAAAATTACGAACAACGGGATCCTTCTCACGTCTTTCACTCCAGAATTTGATGTACAAGTTTTACGAATATCAGGTCACACGGGCAACATGTTAGCTTCAAACGACGTGGTCTTTACATGTACGGTTTGACGTACCCGATTACCAACGGGATTTTTTCGATTCAAATTTGACTATCAAATCAGACACCATGCTCGTAGTAGATGTCTATCTCGCTGACCCTCGTGGGTCAGAACGGACACTTTTGACTGGGTTGACAATACGCTGGTTCACCAGACACAATCACCAACGGCGTTGTATCGTCATAAGACCGGGATCGGTACCCTTAATAAGCTTCGATGGAGTGCGTGTTATAGAAAAAAATTCGATTCATGTCTCGAATATTACGTGTACGATAATCTAAGCCTGATCAGCCTCAAATACATCGTCGGACATTACGGAAAACAAATTAAATATTATTTTATAAAAATATATATATATATACACACAGGATAGGACTGTACCCAGTTATGGATGAAGTGACAAAAACTCTGGAAACCGTAGACGGGTTTCGTTTCCGACAGATATGCAAGATCAAGCAACAACTAGAACGTGAACGCGATACACGGTCGGTATTACATACAAAATATCACAAGGACGTCAATTCCGTGGACAGTGTTGACAGCGCTCTAGTTTCAGTCAGCATGGGATTAGGTGTAGCAGGTATCGGGTTACTATCAACCATCGTGGGATTGGCACTTAAGTACGTGTCTTGCAGACTGCAACGTAAAGCATTGAAACACGGCGAAATTAGAATTCTAGCCGAAGCGAAGTTAAACACGATAGAAGATCATATTTCCACCGTGCTCACCGACTCTAAAATCTCAGAGGAAGAGTTTCGTTTGGTGCTATCAGAAATCACCAAATATCACAGAATGAAACAAGAGATTTGGACAAAGTTTGTAAAAACGCGGTCATTTGTGAAGATGAGAAATTTTTTTTCATTATGAAAACCAAACAAAACATAGGAGATTCAAAATAAACTATTTCGCGGACATCAACATAATGTAGCCAGCCATCTCAGCAAGCTGTTGGTAAATAGCCGAGCCGAGACACACACACACACACACTGCGACTCTCCCACAGCACTCGCTCAATGCTACCGAGACGGCTGCGAGTCGACCCGGGGGAACTGCCCAGGGATGCAGTATCATCTAGTGGCCAGCCAGTCGGCTTTACAAGCCGAGACAAGCCACACACTGCGACTCGTCCACAGTGCTCGCTCGGTGAGACCGAGACGACGACCCGGGGGGGAAATGCCGAGAGATGCGTTTCATTCACTTTCAGACATCTGTAGCCTAGCTAGTCAGCCGGCCGTGCATCATCATAGCCGAGCCGAGAGACACACGCACACACACACACTTATACTCTTCCACGGCGCTCGCTCAAAGCGACCCCTGAGACGGTAGCGAGGTGATGACTGCCGAGACCTGCGTTTCATTCAGCTCTCGCCTCGATAATATAATAACAAGTACGACAATACGTTCGATTGTTAGCCTTTCGCAAGACCGACCCCATGCTCACTAAAACGTGATTATTTCCTAAACTATTTGACCGATTTTCGTGAAATTTTGCATGCATCCCGGCAGATAGTTACGCTATCGCAAAATGGCATTGGAAACACTCTCGAGAGATTAATTCATTAGATTAATTAAGACTTAATTACGACAAAAAGTTGGACATTTTGCCTTTTCCCGA
>VKKT01001417.1:175972-186995 GCA_008038995.1 Haliotis laevigata | reverse complement strand
AAATGAGACATTGTCAGTTTCCATTGTATTACTACTGCATTCAACAAACAAGGTGTTTTAGATTGGACTTAATTTATGATAGTTTCAGGGAAATTTTGTTACTTACTCTGCATCCTTCCTGCTTTGTGTTTCAAATCTGATAGCTAATAGCTGTTAACCCCCAAAGTGCAACTATATCTTTTCGAGTCACTTTTCGTATAAATACAAATAATGTAAAGCTACATTTCATGGATGAAATAAAGGTTGTACCATGCCCACTGACTCATTGGCCAGGGTTTCATACATTTCAATAATCCTCAGGCTCAAACCGTCATCAAGAGGGAACAACCCAACTACAGAGAGGCCGAAATTGAACCATAGTATGAGTAGATTCAGATAACAGTAAACACGATTGAGGCTGCTCCCCAGTCCTAGAGTGGACGGGTTTGTCGGTGTCTTTGTAGGTTCTACTTTGTTTCATGAAGGCACTGGGTCGAAGTATAATCCAAATACTTTCATACACTTTAAAAGTGGCTTCATTGTCTCCTCAATGGAGGCTGTGCGTCTGTGTGTTTGCGGCAAGAATCACAATAAGCTGATACCCTCTCAACAAACATTTAAAGTTTATTTAGACAAAATGGTACGAACAGCAGAAATAGCTTTCTGTTATTGAAAAGAAGACCTGATTCCGTCCACATCTCAGATGTATGTCAGCGATGATCAGTGATGTGACAATATTCCTCTGTAGGGAATATCTGCTCTGCTGAGTCGACCACCAACTAATTTGGTCCATGTTAAGGATTATGTGATATATCACTACAGCTCACTTCAAACGGTAACTTGGGGAATGTTCAATCAGTTTGCACATGGTGTCTTGTAACGTTTTTGACACTGTGTCCGTTGCAGTTACTATTCCTTCAAAAGTACAATCGTTTAGAACTAAGATATGAAAAAAAAAGAATTATATCCTTGAAAGGGGGGCTGGAAGATACATATACTTGACATTTCAGCAATTGCATTTGGATGAATAGGAACCTCTTTTCCCCAGCAGGAATTCATTTGCGGTTTTTGCTATTGCTCTGCATACAACTATCAATGTAATCGACAGCGAGCGTGTTTGGGGCATACTTTGGTTGGTTGTTTCCCTGGAAATCAAGCGTTATAAAAAGGAAATTGACAGAAAGCGACCAAGGTGCGCTAAGGTGACCGTAACTCCCGTACCATAACATAGTCTTGCGTCAGACAAACGCTAAGGTTGTTTTGTACAACGGCACACAGGTTACTGATCAATAACATGAATGGGATGAAATGATTCACAATATACCTGAATATATACAAGCGACATGGCGACATGACAAAGCCGTTATTAACTGAAACTTCCGATGTTTCTGACACTGAGAAATGAAGATTTAGCTCCGTCCAATCTGATTAAGGGTTACTCTCATGCATTACAACTGATACAAAACTCTATTAGGGAGGGGGTGATCATAATTATCAAAAGGAGCAGGTGCACAGAACAGATTTTAAAGGGATGAAGTTAAAACAACGTGTAGGCATGCATCAAATAAAGGGATTAACGACAACAACTATGGGTAGTGGTAATAAAGCAGTGACAACAGGAGGTTCAAGTCAATTGTCCAAGAGGTAGAAAATATACATGACAGGAATGCTCTGCTTTGTTGTTTTTATCAGTTCATTGCATGCAGATGGGATGATATATCCTTGATCTCTGTTGATGGAGGGCTTGTGTCCGCGGATTTGAACGGCGGCTAAATCCATGTTGATGTATATAAGTCTGTTCTGTGCTACAGCACCTCAGTCTCGCTTGACAACGGTATAAGAATCTATACCGAAACGTCGCATCCTATATAATAAAGACGCTGTCTTCCTTGAAGCGAAAATGTGTTGAAAGAACGATATGAATGTAAGTCACTAACGTGAAACTCTAAAATCATGTAGTGATCGACAGATGCGTTTAATTCGTGATTGGTATATTTTCTCATGATATTATTGTATGAATAATCTTTTCCTTTTACCTACGCATTACAATACAAATCATGAAATAGATGATATCTATATTATGATCTCAGTAGCAGTGTATCAGCATTTGGCGTGTTGTTCAATGACAAAACAATGTGAAAATTCATCGAGCAGACTTACACAATGGACTGATAATATTTCTACATGATATCAAATACAGAACATCATATAGCATCTAGTGTAGTATGTATGTACTAAGCATGTGTTTCAAGAGCAGGTGCTGCTTAAAAACTAAATCCATGTCAGCATCAAATAGTCATTGTCAGACAAATCCGAATGTAGATATTTTAGCTACCAGTCCTATGTTCATTGAAAATCAAAATATATTTGGACTTTGGACCGTAGCCTGGGATGTTGATACGCTTTACAACCGATTACGTGAACAACCCAGCGCCGCTTCGACATCCGGGGAGGGAGGTATGGGTGGATGTGTACGGTACCGTGTGTACACCGTTGTGTTTGTTTTGCAACCCCAATAACCTTTCTCAATGTACAGAAATGGTGTGTGTACGGTGTAGCGGGCAGATTAGCTTCAACTTCAACTTTAACTTTAACTTTAACTTTAACTTTAACTTCAACTTCTATATTCTTTTAAAACCACCATCAGTGGTACAAGAGCAAAGAATATACTTCAACTTCAACTTCTATATTCTTTTAAAACCACCATCAGTGGTACAAGAGCAAAGAATATACAATATTTACAAATATACATAAAACATAAACATATGTCATGATGATGAGTTATTTATACAAGCCAAGCAGAACGCGCTGTTCATCCCGCGAGACCGTTTAGGTAGACGGTGAAAATAGGACTCCACCCCTCTAGCCCCCCAACCCCTAGCCCCCTGTTGTTACAAGCCACAAATTAGTACCTCTAGCCCCACGCCTGGCTGTTCTGTTAGCTGTACTCACTCCCCTGTAGCTGGATTAACTAGTCATTCCCCTGTAGCTGGATTACCTGCTACTATTAATTAACTCGTAAGCTCGTTAGGATAGGTGGTGGTAGTGAGTAGGTGACTATCGATACTTAGGGAGATAATAGAGAATCACGGCTCAGTGATCATTATTGATCAGTAGATGGTCACGGTAGCTAATAATTGACAAAACAAATATGAAGATTCTATATTTATTTACATTCACAAATGTATCTCTATTCGTTAAAGGTTACATGCAGCGTAAAACACAACTTTGCAGATTCTGATACCTTTCGGTGTGGACCTCCCCGCGAAATCGGAGTTAAAACGATTCGCTAAATTTACCCCAGCCGGAGTGAAAAGTGGTTTCAACAAATGTGCTGCGCTGTGCTGCACTGCACTCATGGTGCATGCGCAGTGAAAAGTTTCGTGCAGCTTGGAAGCGACATTTCAAGATGGAAAACCCCCGCTGGCGGTGAATACTCGGAGTAGGCTTTGATGTCCTAACCCTAACCTTGATGTCAGCTATTTTTCTAATGTTTTGTTGATATATCACAGGCGCGAGCTTTTTATATGTTATGACAGTAGATTACCGATTTAACTGTTTATATAATTCATTTGACTATTTCACCACACGTTCTTGTTACCGAGTCAATTTCTCAGTTCGATACTTCAAAGCAACGTCATTATTTACCATTGTCAGAATGTCTAACTGTGATATAGATGTGCCTCTATCACAGACAAAACTTAATGTCTGTTTTATAACACCTATGTGTCCGCCTGCCTTTCTGCTAATGACAATATGCAACAAAACGCATTGATTTATGGCTCGTGCACCCGAGTTCTGTCTCTGTCACATTATGTAATTACACAGACAGGCAAGTGTGATTCTTGTACACATGACATGTTATGACACAAAATATGAGCATGTATTTACAAAACCCAACATCTCTAAACACACACAAAGAGCCCTGAGTGTATCGGCAAATGAACCAGCCAATGAAAGCTTCGTTACACTTCGAGAGAAGTCAATCCAAGTACAAAATATTGCACTTTTGATTTGCGATTGTACGCTTATAATTTTGTTTATTTGATTTTTCATAACCAGCAATGTATATATATGTCATGAATAAGTGATAATTGTGTTTTAATTATGTTTGTTTTGGTTGCATGTGACCTTTAAGTGATATTTGCATAAGTAGGTTTTGCTCTTTTACCGATCCAGATTTCTTAGAAATAAAAAAACCCATGTTTAACCCAATTTATAGGTTGTTTATTGCAACTGCAGTGTTAGGGCAAACAAGAGAGGTGGATAAATTAATCATTATGACTGGAATATTTTCAAACAATTTAACACGATATCTTGTACGAATCCCCGGGGTGACTTACATAATTTAAAAAAAAATGAGATCGTTTTTTATTCCTAACCATTGTTTGACAAAGACATAACTGGTAATGAGACGGCTGTACACTGGAACACTGATAAAACACCTTGTTCGAGCTAACAGTGACAACAACCAAGTGATTAGAATTATAGAATGGTTTTAGTTTCCTGATCATGAATCAGTTATTGTTATTCTGATGCAAATACCCCAAGCCTAGCAATTCAGATCCAGATCAGTTGATCACACTGATTGCTAATTACCTGGAATAAACAAGAAGTGGCCAACATACGCAGGTGTGTCAGAAGTTTTCTGATACAGGTGAAAGGAAGGTCAAATACACACTCTCCCAAATAATTAGTCATACAGTATTTACACAAGGTAGTATTTGGTGGGATAGTTTTATTACTAACGTCAAGAACACATGTTGTTTACCCGCATTACGTTATTATATAAATTTCATAGCATAATTCAGGTTTTAAAGAAGTGAAACATTTCAAGTTTTATACAGTACATGTATGGCATTACATCAAATATGTATTTAAATACATCCCTGTGTTAATTCACATGCCAGCATTATAATATTGTAATCAAAACCCTTGACCTGAACACTCACCACTTGGCTGCTACCTATGGAAGATTCGTTCTGTGTCAACAGATGTTAATCCTGATTCGATTATTGCAACAATGGGTCCATTGTCGTTTCAAGAGAACACATCTGCCATATACAATTCCTATAGAGATACATAAACCATACCAAGGTGACAACGGGACTCACCTCAGAGATGACTGCAACTTCGTCCAATGAAACTCATGTAATACAGTGTGTGAATAGAAAATCACCAAAATATTTTTATTTTCATTTCGTCTAGTTAACATATGCCTTGTAAGACTTGTGCGCAATCTACTTCTGGGAACCATTTCCCCTCCAACTTGAAGTTGTTTTCAGGAGAGAAAAAAACGCCATTTAAAGAAAGTCCATAATAAGTTATCCAAAGATGGTGTCTAATTTTATTCAATTAAGATAATTCTGGTAGTGAAATAAAAAATCTGCCGAATCTTGCGAATCCTCATAATTTTACCTTGCCAATTGAACATTTAAATCTAAGAATTTTGTTCAACTTTGGATAAAAGTTGTTTAACAAACGATCATAGTTTCAAATCGCTATTATTGGTTTGTATTTCAAGGCTGTGTGCACATTTAATGAAACTCTGAGAATAAGAAGGGTTGGTTTCTACGATAGTCAGATTAACGCTCATCACGTACGGCACGTGTATTTGTTTCATTGTTCCAACTACTGCGCGTACTACCTTGTCTCATGTTCAATTGGCAAGGTAAAGTTATGAGGACTCGCATTCTTAATTTCACTTTATTTGATTTACCTTTTTGTTTAAAGTGAAATTCATCGGTTACCGTACGTTTTCACTGCAAACAGACTATAGTGGGATACTGGTAGAATCTCCGATCAAATCGCAATCTCTACCCTGACATATATATATATATATATATATATATATATATATTTATATATATACTGGACCGGGAGGATCCATCTCTGAAAACATTTGGCACTCAAAGACAACAGGGCTCATGTCTAAGATGAAATGACTGTAACTTCGCCCAGGGAAACTCATGTAATACAGAGTGTGAATAAATGATGTATAAAGAAATCACAATATTAGTTTTGTTTTCATTTCGTCTTCATAAGATGTTAAAATATGCATTGTAAAATTTGTGCAGCGATCTACTTCCAGGAACCATTTCCCCTCCAACTTGAAGTTGTTTACATGAGAAAACAACATCATTTAAAGAAAGTCCCTATCAAATTATCCAAAGATGGTGTTAAATTTCATTCAATTAAGATAATTCTAGTAGTGAAATAAAAAAAACATCTGCCAGTAATTTCTGCAGGAAAAAAAAATCTGCCAGAAATTCTGCGGAAAAAAATATTTCTGCCAGAAATTTCTGCAGAAATACATTTTCAGAGCCAATTTGTGAGCTTATGACCACGTGAACTCACTGGCACATGAACTTTTGGGATTCATCTCCTTGAGATCTTTCCAATGATATGAACTATGTCTTTGTAGCTCGCTTCCTTCTGTGTGTCAAGTTAGGACTCGCTGGCCATTCCTAAGTTGTCCCGACCGGCCTTTTAGCCTAATGGTATAAATTGTTCGCTCGTCAAGCTGAAGAGCCGGGTTCGATTACCCACATGGGTACAAAGCCTATATCTGGCGTCCCTCGCTGCGATATTGCTGGAATATTGCTAAAAGCGGCACAAACCCATACTCACTATTTTAATTGGGAACCGAGGGCTCAAGTGTTCCCATTTCCAATCTTAAAAAACTGCATATTACAACTTTTTACTGTGTTCTTTAATGGTGCAGTTTCCATTCAGTTTGATGAAGTGTAAGGGTGGTTATAGGCACGTTCTGTAGACATTACGTCAAAACTGACCACGAGGGGATGTTCCGATCAGAACTCGTTTTGCACAAAGTGTTTCGCACGAGCGATTAGTTTCATAATCGAATGGCCCGAGCGTCTCTTGCGTGCGTACTCTTGAGTGCCAAGAGGGGCCTGCTACAAAATCGAGGAGGGAGATCGTGAGAGTGGCGGAAGTACGTCATTTGACGCGGTGTTTATAGCAACATGGATGAGTAGGCCAAATATATTCGTCCTTATTTACCGGCCTACGGACACAAATCAACAAATCCGTAATCACCCAAGCCATTGTTTAGGTTTTGGTTAATTGAATTGATTCACAGATGGTCGCAAATAAGTGTTACAAACCCGTACGAGTCATATCCGGACACTGTATGATGTCTTTGTCCAAAGACCACTATTACTACCAAGAAAATAATTACAGAAACATTTTTAATCAATTGACCTAAAATTATTTTATTTGTTTGTAAACAGTGAACCGAGTGTGTCACCCAGCGGAGCAATGTGTTGTTCGCGCTAGGCGCAAGCAAGCACTCGAGTGAAACAAAACGAACGGGTTCCTTGTTTATCACCGTGTGCTGTTACCACTGCTATACACCTATTTGGCACAGACTGAATACATCTACAGATTCTGTCCCATTGAATTCTCTTCCTTTCTTCCTGTAACGTGTTGGCCAGTTCCGCAACTGTCTGTGGCGTATGTTGACGTTGGTAGCATGTCTATCGATTTCATTCCACAAATAGTCTATTAGGTAATTATTTAAGAAGACATGGCAAGTTATTAACGTTTGAATACTGATCGAAATGACATGAACTGCGGGGCTGTGTAGCGTTGTCGTGTTCCTCTGTCGATGGAAAACGGAAGACGATGATGCTGAAAAATAGCGACGGACCGATTTCAACATCAAGTCAGATATCCGTGTGTAGGATATACCTCCCCTGCATCATTACACTTCCATCACCGAAATCTGTTGAACGCAGTTCGGTGCCAAACATTTCGACGTCGGTATAGGTCTGTCTTCGGCCTCATCGTTACAGAAGGTTCATCGCTGAACCAGACTTGCAGCCAGTCCATGACTGAATCGTTTTCAGTCCCAGGACGTCGTCATACAGGACAAATGCCGGTCTACTGAGTGAGTGAGTGAGTGAACGAGTTAAAATATAACGTCACCTCGTGACGAGTGACGATAAAGGTTGTACATACCCAATATATACAAGCAGTCAAATAACCAGTCACCGAAGGACTGTAAAACAACTAGAATATCACAAAAAGAGTTAAAACTAACTAGCACGTATTTTTAAAAGTAGAACACTATTTTAGACAATACAATGTTAAAATGGGCTATTGATCGCCAACAACTAAGGTAGATCACCATACCAGGGACCATGGGGACTTACAGTGCCTTTGCTACCTGCATGGACCCAAGCTGGATTTACATCATCCCTTCAGCTGCTGGCGATTGTAACCAAATTTAGCCACAAATTAAAATGACAATAATACTACGAGTAACAATGTGGAAGATTAAATTTTACTTCGAATGTTTTGTGACTTACGTATCCTCTCAGGAGGACAATAATTTGAAGGTACTTCAACCTCCCTTGAGGATACCTCCACTAACAATCCAAGTTGCTAATTTAACTACTACTAATATGATATATGTCTATATACAAAACATTAATACATTTTTTTATTAATTAGTTAAATTTCTTTTAAAAATTCAATAATTAAATAATAATTTATATTGCTAAAAAGATCCTTAACTGTTTTTGCACTGAAATATTTATCCCTTGTGATGGAACAATCGGTCTTCTGAGAGTAATTCCCACTCTTGCAGACAATTCCTGATTGTCTGATCCAATACACTCTTCAAAAAGGAATGAGAGTTGAGGTAGGTATACCTAACCCACAAACGAAGTGTGATTGTCATGTGAATGTTGAAATGACGTTCAACTACATGCTTAGAATCTCCAGTCCGGAGATGCCCTTTCGCGATTGACAGCGTCCATTTTAGGCATTTTCCCACTTCCAAAGTAAACAAACGTTCTCATGATCTCCTACGTATGTGTGTGTGTGTGTTGAAGAGTGGAGAAGCCAATACATTTCCTTGCGAAGAAATCTGCCGAAACAATGTTTCATTACTATAGACTTAACTCTAAAACCAGAGGACATGTCTATTCCTATTTTGTATTTGGCCCCAAAGATCAACAAAAATCCGTACAAAGTGACATATACAGCTCCGTCCACGGATGCGCAAACAAATTCCTGGTTTAAGTGTGCTTGTCTTGTTTCTTCTTTCTTTGAGTGTGAGAGAGACTGAGAGAGGTATTCATTTGGTTGGTTGGTTGTTGTTTAACGCCGCACTCAGCAATATTCAGGCTATATGGCGTCGGTCTGTAAATAATCAAGTCTGGACCAGACAATCAAGTGATCAACGGCATGGGCATCGATCTGCGCAATTGGGAACCGATGACATGTGTCAACCAAGCCAGCGAGCCTGACCACCCGATCCCGTTAGTCGCCTCTTCCGACAAGCATGGGTTACTGAAGGTTCATTCTAACCCGGACCTTCACGGGTTTATCAATATGGAGGCAATCTATATGGATGTCAAAGCAACACATGAACGTGTTTCCTAAAATATATTGGTTGTAGATTATCAGTCATGAAAGTTTTGTGATGGTGCAGGGGGTTAAAGCCTATACAAATATCTAACGTTCATGGCTACACCCAAAATGGTTGGACAAGAGCTCATCGTCATCTTGAGTTGAACATGTCTTGAACATGTTATTCAAAAACTAATGACTGTTTGCCACTACAGTATTTCGGGTATATCGTCAGTATCATACAATAGAAACCTGGAAACGATGCTGGTCTCCGACGTTTTACAATTCTAATGCACCTACGAGCACAGGAACACATCAATTTGCATGTCATAGATATAAAACAATCAGTCCATTGCAAAGTGCCTGTACATCGATCTTTGCCTTTGTGAATATATTTGATTAAACTGAACTGACACATGAAAATAACCGATTGATGTGTGTGGTGTTTGTGTTAGAGTGTGTTTGCCCTATTGCAACAATGTAACTAATCTAAATCGTTCATGCCAGGAATTAATTAATTAATTGATCAATAATTATTGCTTTATGACCCACCAGCAATATTAAAGCTATTCGCGGCGAGAATAAGTTCATAAAAGTTCCAACAAGTGCATGAAATAATAAAAGGCTGAGAAAAAGTGTCACATGTCACAGAACATTGGAGCAAAACTCACAGTTAGGATTACAAAATATATATTGTCATAAAAATGCATTTCTTTAATAATTGCTTTAATTTTTTTGTTATTGACTTGAGTAAAATGTGCTTTCATTGTTGAAACATTACAGTATTTACGGCTTATTAGAACTGTATCGACACAGCCTAAAGGCTGATAAGACAAGGTAACGATCTAATATCTCAGCCAAGAACGGATGTTTGTTTTCGACCATTAATCTCTTGATTACAAGATACATTGTCTGTTACTAGAATTACTGATACATTGTAAGGCTAACAAAATAGCCCTTGCTTCTGCAGTATAAATAGAACTTCCATCTGTCAGTTTAAGCGAGAGGGTTCAATCAACAATCAGGTTATGTTCCCGTCTTTTGATCCATCAGTGTAGATACATATTTAAGTGGAAAACAGTTCTGCAACCTATCATCCCTGTTACCGTGGAACAGGGAGGTGACGAGGAATCAATAAAGACATATGCACTGTTGGTCAATGGAAGTACTAGCTGTTTCAAAACAGACGATCCGAGAACTTAAACTCGGAGCTAAATCTAACAAATCAATACATGGCATTAGTACAGTAAGAACCCTAGCAGTGCACTTATCACTTAACATATTACTGAGGAAATGTCAATCGTATTATCAAGGACATTTAGTAAGAGATACCAGTTGGTCATAGTCAGATACCTAGTCATGTTGTCTGTGATATGACAAACAAGCTACCAGGGAACCAGCCTTGATATTAGTTTGCTAACTGGAAGCAACTGCCCTCTTGCCCTGCAGCCACATGAAGTCATTCCATCACATGGTAATGGTTCCTTTGTTGTATGTTATGATCATGGATTGACAGTCAGTGGACCACTCCATATTAAGTACAACCCATCTGATAACTCCTTTAAGTGCAATCGTGCAGTTGTCCAAGAAGTGAATGCAGTGAAGGAATATGTGAGTGAGTGAGTCAAGATTTTAAGTCACATCGGCAATATTTCAGCCATAT
>VKKT01001417.1:85254-98562 GCA_008038995.1 Haliotis laevigata | reverse complement strand
ATATATATATATATATAGAGAGAGAGAGAGAGAGAGAGAGAGAGAGAGAGAGAGAGAGAGAGGAGAGAGAGAGAGAGGGGGGGCAGAGAGAAATTGAGGGAGGGAGATGAGAGAGAATCGTTCATATGATCATGAGAGAGAGGGGGGAGACATACAGATAGATGAGAAGAGGGGAGACATACAGATAGATGGAGGAGTGTGAAAGAGAGAGATACAGAATGAGATACAGGGGAGGGAGGGACAGAGAGAAATGGAGGGAGGGAGATAAAGAGAGACATACAGATAGATAGATGGAGGAGTGTGAAAGAGAGAGATACAGAATGAGATAAAGATGATATAAGGGACGGGTAGGTTACTTGGAAAAAGAGAGAAAGATATAGAACCAGAGAGGCAGATCGAGAGCCAGAGGCTGAGACAGATATATCCAATATATAGACTCTAGATGGAGTGAACCACAACAAAGAATCAACACAATGTAATAACTGTATGGATGAGTGCCACACCTGTCAGTCAAGGCAGTATATACTGTCTGAACATTAAGCTGATCACATTAGGTTAACACGATGAAGTTACTTGTCACACAACCACAGTGTCAGTTATCGTGTTAAACTATGATTAATAAGCTCAGTTACCTTTTTGAAGTGTGGCAGTCACCCTGGCGCTCAGTCAAACCACGGGCAGATTACTCGATACCTAACATATTTAGCCATTACTAATTACTTAATAACATTGTAATACGCTGTTTGTTGTCAGTGAACGATGCTGAAGAAGCTGTACAGTCGCCTTTGTTTAAGTGGCAGGTGCAACCGGTAGACGTGCCTGCCCTTTACTCAATACCTGACCCATGAAGATCCGGGTTAYAATTGATCTTCAGTAACCAATGCTTGTAGTAAGAGGCGACTAACGGGATCGGGTGGTCAGGCTCGCTGACTTGGTTGACACATGTCATCATATCCCAATTGCGCAGATCGATGCTTATGCTGTCGATCACTGGATTGTCTACGTCCAGACTAGATTATTTATAGACCGTCGACATGTAACTGGAATATTGGTGAGTGCGCCGTAAAACTAAACCCACTCAGTCACTCACTCACTCACTCACTACTACTGCTGTTGCTGCTACAAAATAATCACAGAGTTGGTCTGATGTTATGATTATGATTCGTGTTTCATTGAATATTCTATGTTGTTTTCGGGTTAGATTGCAATTCATCGGTCCGATTTTGAGCCAAACAGACTGTACTGTGGCGGTGGGGTAGCCAAACGGTTAAAGCGTTCGGTCGTCACGCCGAAGACCCGGGTTCGATTCCCCACATGGATACAATGTGAGAAGCCCATTTCTAGTGACACCGCCGCTTTCATGACAGACAGGTTACGCTTAATCGTAATTACTTATCAGGCGTATACGGGACCTTGAGTGTAATGTGATCGCCTGACAAGCTGTAAAGTACTGTTGATCACCTGTGTTGACACATTCTCGACCCCGAGGCAGGCCATCAGCAGTTTGCGAGTGACCCCACATTAGAATGGGAGAGGAAAAATAAACAGATAGCGTCTGTGTGGTGTTCATTGTCTTGAGGGAAAGGGGGAGGAGCCGGTTGCGGATAGGGATCTTAGAGATGATGTTTGGTGTACAATGGATTGTTGGAAATGGTGTTTGATAGCCGGATGGGGATTTGATTGAGAATATTCTTGTTTATCTTGTCCCGACAACACTTATTAAGAAAGGTCACATCGCTGGTCATTCCCTGGACCATTAAAGTATGTCTTTGAGGTGTAAAACGTTAAGGATTAACTTTAATGCCTTCCTGCTAGCCTTTATCTGTGAATGGTATGTAGTGGTTGTTATCTTCAATCCTCCAATTAAAAACTTCAAAGGACTTCATAGGTGACCTCTACAGTTAATAAAGGTGAACTCGGAATTAGTAAAATGAGATTCAGTTAGAGTAGGAGTTGCACGCTTGAGTTAATCAGATGATGTTTCTTGATCAATTATTTTAACTTCCTCGATAAAGATTTGACTATATTCACCATAAAACTTGGTTGGTTGGTTGTTTAACGTCGAACTCCGCAATATTCCAGCTATGGGTCAGCGGTCTGCACCAGACAATACAGTGATCAACATCATGAGCATCGATGTACACAATTGGGATGCGATGACAAGACCACCCGATCCTGTTAGTTGCCTCTTACGACAAGACTGAAGACCAATTCTAACCAGGATCCTCACGGGTTCATTCATCACGACTAACGAGATCAACTTAAAACGATATGCTACCCTACATAGGTCAATTCTAACGAGATCAACTTAAAACGATATGCTACCCTACATAGGTCAATTCTAACCCTTATACACATCCGAAAATACCATTTGTAAGCATTAACCATCAAGGCCAGCGTGTAACCAGTCTCGATTATCATACGACAACGATTCCATTGTGCAAAACCGCAGTGAAATATATACACTATATATGCATGGATCACTGAATCTGAGACACCAAGTGTCCGCAACAGTGTGATGTTTGTTTATGTGTTAGAAGCCTTAGTGTAGAAACAGGTAGATGGTCTTTCTTGACTGGCAGTACCATTCGTTGTACATCATGAGGTTGGCACTTGTAATGTGCCGAACAAAAGACCGAATGAGTATGTTTAGTTTGACGCCGCTTTTAGAAATATTCCAGCAATATCACGGCGGGGGACACCAGAAATGGGTTTCACACATTGTACCCATGTGGGGAATCGAAGCCGGGTTTTCGGCGTGACGAGTGAACGCTTTAACCACTAGGTTACCCCAAGCGACAGAAAGTGCACACCCATTTTGTCATGGTCGCTAAAAATTCAGCCAACACCAATGATTAACTCGATGGTTATGTATTCGATATGTGCATCACAGTGATATTTGGGACATTATCTTTCAGTATGTGATAACGTTTTGATAATAATGGTATTTTTCTTATCGAATAATATTGTCAAATGTATACGTTCTTTGTTTGGTAGTATATAGATTTCCTTTAAGTTTTCTTTGTGGGTTGTTGTGAAGCATACTGATGATAACAGCCCCGACATGTTCAACGCATCTTTGGAATACTAATACAAATAAGCTGAACCGGACTGCACCAACGTTGTCGAGTACGACGTGAACTACCAACACAACCACTCGAGGGAATGTTTACTCTATACCAGTCCCGATGGCCCATGCTGGATCCCTGTACTGTGCGGGGGGTATAGCTGCATCATTGTTCTAGTCGGACGTCAACACAAACAGGATGTTTGGCTGGGTTTTGTATATAAAGAGGGGGAGTAATGCGCTAGTTCACACTTTGACATCAAGAGCTGATTGTTATACATCTGTGAGTAGTATTTCATTGTAGAGGATACTTACAGGACACCAAATATCCTGTAATATGTTGACATGGTCATTATTGCGTTGCGATATATTGCGCAAGATGTTTATTATGAATATTATTATATTTTTCATCACCATCATCATTTCATCGTCATTATCAGCATCATTCGTTTACTTCTTATCATTGTAATCACTTATTGTATTATCATTACAATTTTTATTATCATCAGTATCACCATCACCATCGTTGTCGTCATATCATCTTATCATTATCCTATTGCAATCATGATTATTTTTATTACAAATCTTTTTATCATCACTATAATTATTTTAGGATGTATCTGCTTACCACTGGACTGTGTATCACTGTTGATGGATACTCCTGACATTAGAGTTGAGTTGTTAGCAACAATACAATTAGATTTCTCCGGAAAAATATTTATTACAGATATACAAAATATGAAACGCACTATATGCTTCAAGAAGGAAGAAACTGATCAAGTTGTTAACATCCATGTATAATCAGGAATTCGAAACGGAGAGATTTCATTATTTTATCAAATGATTATTCATGTCTAGAATATATATTACAATGGAAATAGAATTTAAGGAAATAATGTTTCTGTAATTGTTGCCTTCGATACAGATACATATACCTGCTGAAGAAACATATGGTGTTTAAGTTCCACACCAAATTGAAACAACTTTGGTGAAGTCTAACATGGTCTTGCTTCACGGAGTCCTAATGTTTACTTGTAATAAATGTTGAATAGGCACTAAATAGTGGTCTACCATTAACACACAAGCGTCCAATTAAACAAATAAATAAGTTTTCAAAATATGTGTCTGTTGCGGTTCTCAACGTAACCATGACGTTACGAAACCATAGCTTGTGTCAGGCTTTCTTCTTTGATGATCGCATTCGTATAGAGACAGACTCACAGGACGGATGTCTACAAAATCAGTCAATCATTTACCGTGCAATGTCAACATGCAGAGCAATATCCGGCATTATCCGCAGTGCAGGTGAAGCAGTCGGCCCTGATGGCGCCTTGGCCTTGACGTCAAGAACGATGTCTTCAGATGCCAACCACTGATTCAGCCATTTAAGTCATAAATTGGCTTTTATTGTCACTAATGGGTACTTCTGGCACATGAAGTGAAATCGAAGTTAAAAGGTCTTCTAAATGAAATAGAAAGCACTTTGACTTGAATGGCAAAGACTGAAGCTTTTAAACAAGGGTTTAAGTAAATATCTTACGTTTCCATGGGAGGTAACACGTGTTGGATATTCAAAGTATATTCTCTAAAATCATATTATACATCTACAACGAAACAGCATCTTTAACGGATACTCCATGAAACTTATTAAACGTCTTACCACAAAACCACACCTTTAACGTGTGAATAGTATAGGCGACGGGGACAATACTACCCTTTGACTTGATGTTAAATCTTTTCATGACTTATAGTGTACGTGAAACATTCACACTTCCCTGGAGCCATAATAAGAGGTTTGTTCATAACTGAAACCGCCGACAGTGAAACGTTCTTTTTAGTAAACGATGCAAATGAAACCAACCGGAACGGAATGCCAGTGGGGGTCTCGTAAAAAACCCGAAATCACATTAAACAAAAAATGCCAGCCATATTTGAATTCTTGAAACAGTTCTATCAGTTTTCTTTGTTTGCTATTTCAACGTTAGTAATGTTACAGTAAATATATGATAACATCATTTTCCCTTCCTTGGGGCGATGGATAATATCTGCCTCGTCTTCATTTCCTTGCAGTGGGAGAGGAGTACACGAGGGAACGGTAACAGTTGTTGGGATATACCTTGCTCTCGTCAGTCACCACTCCACACACACCTGCTTGCATCGATCATCTAGCGTGTGCAGCCCTTCCACCTGCAGGGTCGAGGTCACTCAAAACAACGTAAGTATGACGTTATCTTATTGAACGTGAGTTCCGATAGGATCAGGTGCGGGGATTGCTGAGACGCTACAAGGCAAATTAGTTGAGTCGTTCAGTTTTGTTCTGATCTTTTTATCATTGGGGGGGTGGGGGTGGGGTAGTTTGATATATAACAGTCAATATAGGCAGAATATATGTGACGTTGGTGTTGTCTGATAGTTAATTTATCTGTATTTCATGTGATATGTGTGTTTTGCTTTATCGTGAATCTACATTGTGTTTTTGTTGCCTGGTCGAATTGTCGATATATCACAGCGTGTCTGCTTAATGTGGGAGGGAACCCCGAAGCAGGTCATTGATGTGTATTGATGTTGAAACTCATAAACAGACCAATGGTCATAATTCATCCCTTTGTAGAATTCAACCCACAACTAACGAATCCTACCAATGAAGGTGGAAATAGTTCCGTAAAATTTTAGTAGTAAGTGGTGCTTAAAGTTTCAATGGGTAGTTTACATCGCACCGACAATGCTATCAACACAGTGACTATTAAAACACGAACAACAAATAAATATTGATGCCATCCAAACATTATATGGGATATACTTGATATTTTTCAATAGAATGTTTCGTTATTCCAATAGAATACTAATGTAAAAGCTATTTCAGTCGAGAATGTTTACCGTACTTGAAGAAAGGTTAGACACAGCAAGTATTTGATAAGTGGTGTATTTACTGGTGTATCCTGTAACACTTCAGAATACTGAACGCGGTAAATGTAAAATAGTCAGAAACCGCACCAGGAAACCTTTTATCGTAAGAGCTGATTTCACCTGGGTAGGCACAGTAAAGTATACGTCATGTATGATGGGTTTTAAGTACATCTCTCTTGAGGTTTTGTTTGATCGCCAACCGTAACGTTTTAAGGCAATTTGCGTTGTTGTCAAGCTTTAAAAACATATTATATTGAACAAAATGAGGTCATGGTGAGCAGAGTCCTAACTGATACCGTCATATGGCAGAGCAATGGGAGGAAGGTACGTTCAAGAAAGCGTTGATATAACCATCCTTTCCATTTTCATAAACGTATATCTGCTGAAAGCAAAATGCATTTTACTATTTCGACTATATCATATCATATGTTTATGAATCACTTTCAAATAATCTGTTTGATTGGCATTTTAGAAGTTGGTGAGTAATAAGAAAGTAGGATACTGTATGGATGACAACTTCTTTATTAGATATGATGCGAGGTTTCGGTATAGATTTGTATACTGTTGTCAAGCACTTTCAAACAGTGATGATATCAGGAAATCATGAAATGGGTGAGTGTACTTTGACTCCTTGTGGAAACCGTCCCAAACACACGCGAAGGCAAGGCAATTGCTCAATGAATAAAATACAGAAACATGTGACACCAGTCTACACTGGAAACGTGAATGTTGTAATTTGAGCAATATATTGACCAAAGAACTTCTGAGCATAAGCCATGTAACATTCTTTGAAATCCTTGAAACTCTTTGAAATTCATGAAAAAGCATGCTTGATTGAAAACAGACCCTGACACGAAAAGAACAGAAGTTGATATAAATGTCACTCCAGTATATTGCCTTAACATGGTTTCCTTATATCTGAATTTGTATACTCCCCTGGGAGTTGAGATTGATAATGCGATATGCCGTTGAAATTGACATACAATGATCGAGGGAAAAAAACCCAGCGCCTTGAGCATGCACTAGTGCGTGGATATGTGCGGTATATAAATATCCTATAATAAAATAATATCCTATAATAAATTTCCCTTTTCACTTAAAAGATAAGAATTATAATCACACTCAACGATAAAAGACATCCGGATGTGACTGCTGATTGAAATATATGTAATGACTAGTCTGTCCTTCGGACAACAAAGGAGAGCTGAGTAGCCTTGTGGTTGAAACGTTCGCTCGTCACGCCGATGACCTGTGTTCGATTCCCCACATGGGTACAATGTGTAAAGCCCATTTCTGTGTTCCCCGACATAATATTGCTGAAATATTGCTAAAAGCGGCGTAAAACTAAACTCACTCGGACAACAACATACATCGAGTTTTGCGAGTATCGTTATTATTTTTACTATATGACACTCTGAAGTTATTCGAGCTTGAGATGCAGTAGACATATCTGTTGCATGTTTGTATGAAAATATTGTTATATACTTTTCATTTATGTTTTTAGGTATCGATACTGTTTTCATAGCTACTTAGATTTGAGATAACCAGATACTTCAAGAGGCTTTATGTACTATGTCATTTAGGATGTTATCCTTGCATTATTTGTTTACTTTCTTAAAGCCTTCACGTTGAATGGTATTGCTCTGTTCAGAACGGTGTTGACTCACGTTTTCCATTACTGTACGAGCTGTGCAGGATTAAATCGTCTGTGCACGGAGCCGTTACATAGCTGTAACACTGGACCTTGTCTCGGAACCCATTTAATCAATCTCAGTCGGTCGATCTCTCCTTTGCGCAGGATACTTTCGTATATAGATGGATCTTCTGAATTGCATTTTTATGTTTTCTAATTGTTCTTGCGGGAACAATTTATCACGTCTTTCTTGACGTTCCACCGGGATAACCATTGAAGGACTTCTCCATAGGGTATAATTGATGCATCTATCCTCTCTGCGGCACTGAGGCGCAGCAATTTACTGTGAAGATTTGTGTCACTTGGACATGCCGTTAACCTTTAAGCTTGTGGGTTCGAATCCAAGTTCGCCCTATTATGTTTCTAGGTTTGTACGCACCATTCCCATGCGTGTCACCAAAGTGGGTATCCGTGAAGGTCCGGGTTAGAATATTGATGTTCAGTAACCCATGCTTGTCGTAAGAGGCGACTAACGGGATCGGGTGGTCAGTCTAGCTGACCTGGTTGACACATGTAATCGGTTCCCAATAGCGCAGATCGATGCTCATGCTGTTGATCACTGGATTGACTGGTTCAGAGTCGATCATTTACAGACCGCCGCCAAAGAGCTGGAATATTGCTGAGTGCGACGTTAAACTGAAGTCACTCACTCACTCACCAAAGTGGGAAATGCCTGAGACTTTGTGTCACTTCGGGCTGATAGTCTAAGGATAGTCGAAACTGGGTATTCTTTTACACCGGTATTATGTATTCAGCTCAACTGGGTCGATGTTTTAACTGGGTCGTAGTCCCCGAGATTTATTATAAGCTCGGGAGTATTTTTAAATATGCTGAGTCAACTACTTAAGAAATGTTTGGTCCGAGACATTAAAACTGAACCTGAATGTATCCTAACACAGGCATATTTCCCAAACATCTCTCTCTTTACTTATGAGCATGGGAATCTCTGTAATTCTACACAACAACCGTAGTTAAATTTGTCTAACTCACTCGCTTTAAAATGTGATCTGCTCGTAAAATGAGTTTAATCGGTTGTGATCAACGTCCTTGGAATACGGGATAACCAATAACGACATATGTTCCAACATATGATCTGATATGATATGAAATTGTCTAGCTGCAATTTAATTCCATATTTCTAAACAATCACAGTACATTCCCTAAGACGTGACATTACCAAATCCTCGTATGACAAACGATTAAGAATTTAATACTGCTAATATAAAACTCAAAAACCTTTGAGCTGTATCAAATGCAGGCAACTTATGTTCTGTTTCGCCATGACATGTCGTCTGAGGTTGAGCGCTACATCAGCTGTGGCCGGTGACATCCCTTGGTGTGACATTATAACGGGGTAGTGTTCTGATGGGGTTGAAGAATATGGGTGGTTTGTATTTTCATGTTTCCCCAGTCCAAATCATGTTGCACGTATTTCTTATGCATACTTACTTCTGTCTGTATTGGTAAGAATACCGTAGTTGGGCATTTTAGCAGCCGACAGAAAACTAGCTTACAGTTATTCCCCTTGAGTTCCTCTATTTCATTCGGAAAATATCGTAAATATCCGGAGAGTATCGTCTTGCTTCATTTACTCGAGATAACCAAATGACGATTTGTATGTTCCAAATGTATTAACACAGTTCGGCAATTCCCGCGGGGATGTAACACACCTTACATGTTAGCAGGCTACTATGAACATGATAGATCGAGCTCAGCCAATCAGAATCCGTCAGCCATGTGTAATGTAAGACAAGTAACAACATGCGTCTTGTAACTAACACCAATTATCCATATTTCGCAATTCAACCTCAGGAGTTTGTACTTGACACAGATTATATGATCTAAGATGTACATTATTGCAAGACTATATAATGTTTCGGTATAAACACCTTCAGGCGCTCTCATGACACGAACTCTCTTAGTGAAACCATTGTTCTGTTGAAATGTAGGAGGGTTTCACAGTTATTCGTTTACAGTTCAGGTGAATATGCATAATCATTTTACCAATGTAACCGTTTGATGTGTAAATGTATGTTAAATTTGAGAATACTTTAACTGCAAAGGTGTATTGGGTTCATTCTGTAACTCTTTCTTTTCATATACGCCAACTTTATAACCAACCTTAGTCATCACATTGGGAGAAGGTGGTGCACTCATATAGTACTAGTCTMTCGTACAGACCCTGAAGCAAATATATCCAAGAAAGCCCACGCAAGTCTAGAAAATGTGGCAAGTCTAGATTTCCTCAGCATTCTGAAAATGAAGAAAGTCTCAGGGCTCCTTTTCATTATATTTCATTTTTTTGAAAACGAGTGACCATGGTAACGAATACATACGTCAGCTGCATAATATTTAAAGAAATATTATGTAGGGCATATCATTAGGATTGATCAGTACATATCTGCCACTAAAATCTTTTGTATATTTCACTGATGCTTTTCTCGCAAATGTCCCGGTTCATTCTCGCGGATTAAACTGTGGAGGCATATTAAGGGGATATTTTCCTGTAAATGAAACCATGGTTACGTACCGACGTGGAACTATTTTAAAAACAAATCGTCGCAACACACCCACCCAAAGACACGCATGTACACGTGTCACATAGGCGCCCGGATCTAATATATTTATAAGTACATGTATATATATATATATATGTATAAGATATATAGGTCATACTTATAAATATATCAGAGCCGGGCACCTATGATGTGTCAGTATATTGCAAGTCGCCAAGATACGTGAATACCAAAAATAACATCATGATTTGCCGAACCTTATGATTGGAACTACATGTATTACTCAACTTTTAGTGAAACATTTCGAGTTCCACCATCCCAGCTCATCAATCAGAGTAATCTAAGATGATCAAGGTGGCTTTAACGACACATGTGCAGTAATGTGGTAAGGACGTTAATCCCAGATGAAACGGCTACCCTGACCACTAGTCATCTGATATGACCACATTCATCAACTGACCATCAAAGCGCCTGTCCCTCATTTGTCCACCATTGACCAATGACGTAATATGTCGTAACGTAAGCGGTGTCACGACGTGCCCATTTCAAGGGCATTTAGCCAAGCTGTGATAATCAGTTGACAGGTAGATACTACTTGTGATGTATATTTGGAACATTGGTAAACGGGAACAGCCTGGAACAATCTCCGGCTTCCAGCACATACCAAGGTTGGCAGGCACATGCGTGAATTACCTCAACCGCAAAGGTCATTCCCAGATACGCACATACCGTCCGATTAGAGTATTTCTTGTGTTTGGATGTAGATAATAGTTGTGAGGGTAACAGTTTGACTTGCAAAGTATGTTTCGATGGTACATTGCTTACTACGTGCGGTCTGTGTGTTTTCTCTCTCCCTGATCCTAAACAATAAACGAAAAAATATTAAACGCATGTTTAAGATACATTGGCAAGTCCAGATAGCCTAATCCCCTTGTTCTATTCTCTATTTGGATTTTATCTTTAATTTGGAAGGATCCTATATTTTAAATGAGATAACGCTATTTGAGAAACTAAATGTTAGTTTGGTCTTGTTGCGTCAGTTGCTGAACTGTCAAACTAACTCAGACGTGCACAAACGTGATACCTTGGGCAATATGAAACCTAGTGTGTGTCTAGTAAAGTACATTAATGCCAATTTAAAGCAGAATATGAAAAATGATGAAAAACCAAAACGTTTACGATAATCATGAAAGAAATACCAAATGTTAATATGTTGTGAAAGAGACAAACAATGCTTATGATTAAAATCAACTGAATTCGAAACATAAAGTGATGTGTCTATCTCTCTGCCTGCCTGCCTGCCTGCCTGCCTGCCTGCCTGCCTACCTGCCTGCCTGCCTGCCTGTCTGTCTGTCTGTCTGTCTGTCTGTCTGTCTGTCTGTCTGTCTGTCTGTCTATTCCCCACATGGGTACAATATGTGAAGCCCAGCTGTATCCCAAGCCCTTATATTGCTGGAATATTGCTAAAAGCGGCGTAAAACCATACTCACTCACTCACCCACCCAAACCCACCCAGATCCACCGACTCACTCACTCACTCTGTCTGTCTATCTATATTGTAAAGTATTTACATATATTACCAGCCAAAAACGGTAAGGTCTAAGGTTAGACGGCGTCAGCAGGAGGTTTCAGGAAAGACAACAATATATGAATATACTGAAAGTCCTTAAGAAGCAATGTGTCACGTTCAAAGCAGTACGTAACAAACAAACACTGACTATCCAATCAGAGAACCACATTGTATTTCCACTGCTTGATACATAACGGCTGTAAATGGCCCTGTGTTAAACCTCCTTAACATTCCGCCACAATTGTGAAAATCAACAAAGCATCAAGGACTCTATAAAGGTGTGTAACCAGTTTAGGCGCTTCTATTGTACGGTCTAAATAAACAACGAAATGAAGTATCAGATTCAATGCTCGGTAACCCCAATCTTTGAAGCTGACGTGGAAATTGTTAGTAAAACATGTACGCAGTTCCATCACGGGCATATTGTACACATTGTATGGCCATCCATTTGCAGTGAACGTGTGAAGAGATCTGATGTGTTCCCAAGCAAATCACACACGATGTTTGTGTACTAACTTTCCCGCGTTGTTTGTCGTGTGAAAAGTCATTGTGCTCGGTTGAACAGGTAGATTACGCTTCTATTGGAGTAAGCCACATACTTGAATTATCGCCTACATTACTTCAGGCATGCAACGCTTGACGTGGCCAATAAAAAGGGGCGATACCTTTAGGAAAAAATGAACACTTACGACGCCAAGCCATTCTTGTTTCGGGGAAGAGGTGAATGTTATTTGTTTTCTTTGTAATCTTCGTAAGTTTAAATGTGCAGCTGATGAGATGCATTTCAGAACAAGGCGATGACGTTACCGGTTGTCACGTTCATGTGTTGTAAATCACAATCCTTCTAAGGATTGCCATACGTATATTGTTGTGTGTTTCAATCCTTTATGCTCAACAAACGAATTTTTTTAATGGGATGCTACATATGTTAAGAACAATAGGTCTTTGAAGCTATTTAAAAATATAATGTCAGCATATGGGACAATTAATGCTGAATGTCTTGAATAAATCTTGATTCTGTCCGAGAATCGATCACTGTAACTTTCCGGGAGGTTTTCATGCGTAACGTGCATGGGAACAACTATTTAGTGGTCGTAAAATAATGGTGATGAATGACGTTGACGAGGAAACGTCAGTTTTTTCCTCTTCGTCATGCATATTACCAGCGGAAATTGAGATTGATTAAGGTGTTGTGAAACACATTTTCCTTCGCTTTTGATACTTATGAAGTGTGCATTGTATCATCTGTGAAACGTTGGTAAATTTTATATAGGCCAAGCTGAATGTTTGAGATGTATTTATCGGCATTTAATTGTTTAATGACAGTGTTATAGATTTGAGAGTAGTTGTTATATAATTGTTATTTACATATGTGAGGTGAGGTGAAATTGGGTTTAACGTCGCGCTTGAGAATATGTCGCTCATATGACGACGTGCATGTGTGTGTATGTGTATGTGCAACTGCTTTTGTACTAGCCCAGACTTTAGCTGGTTTTTATAGCGCTAGCCCGCTGAGATACCATGCCGCAGTGAAGCATGAATACCCCACTCAGAC
>VKKT01001417.1:53340-69531 GCA_008038995.1 Haliotis laevigata | reverse complement strand
ATAAGATGTAGTGTGTTATCATCTTAGCTGACCTATATTCATGGGCATCAAAGGATCATTAATACAGTTGATAGTGAGTTCCTGTGAACAGCAGTTCCCAACTGCTGCAGCTTCTGATGCTGACGGGCAGCTCTGTTCACGCACAGAACCAATTCGCCATTATTGCTACTGATGCAAAGTCGGTCAGTTGTTTCTGGAACATTAAAGATCAACCTCCCTGCCCTGCATCGTAATCAAGAAAGTGTGGAATTGGTAAAAACAGATGGCGATGACGTTTACGCGCATGAGTTTCGGGCGGTTTAGGGATCATGTGGACTTATAAACAGATAGTCCGTCTCACAGTCCCTGAACCACATTATTTTCCCTACTGCCTAGCCCCCCCTGCAATGATAAAGGCCTAAATAAGCAAGTCTATATTTCCCCAGGAATCTCCCAACTCACTGGTCTCCTTTTCAATTTAAATGGGTTTATTTGTTACTATCAAAATTATATATATTCACGGACTAAGCATAAGCCTAGTAAACAGAGTATTTTAACAGCAGAGCAGAACCCGTATATTAGGTGATCTGACCTAACACACGTACCGCTGGGCTACCCGATGATGTCACGTCTGAGGTATTTGTTTTGTCGGCGATGTCGTAACGAATACTTGGCAACGTCGGAGTTAATCTTCCCCTCCGTGGTTCTTCCCTAGTCAAACATTTTGTTTGATTTGTAAGTCGTTTGATAGCTTGAGATCAAGGTGTTGCAGCAGTTAAAACCGCGTTTTAGACCTTCTTAACCTCTTTTACACAGACCACAATCCAACTCATAGATGAACCATTGATAGATTTTCAACATTGTCAACTATATGCCTGAAACAGACACGCATTATAAGCTTCCTTGCTTTGAGGACCAGGTCCGATGCATATAAATTTTATGTAAAGGACAAAAGCAAATTCGTTTCCTTATCGCCAGTAACAAACAGCCCGCATTTGAACTAGATTAACGCTAAGTTAAATGCATAATTTTGATATAAATATAAAGCTTCATTTAAAGTGGAAAGACGCCCTAGCGAGTTGGATACACCTAGATTAATTGGCGTTATTTAGGTCTGCGCATTACAATAAGGGCTGGACGGGAGATAGACTTGCACAAGTCTCTAAGGTAATAATTAATAGTTTAAATGATAATTCCTTAAAAAAATATAAATATCCCTTTAACAAACTGGCGTGTACTGTCGCCTTATCTAGACTTGCCTCTTTAAAGGATAGAATTACTATACATCCATGAGCTTAGCCTTCAGAGACAAGAGAAGTAATATTGAGGTTGGCGAATTGTTAGACTAACGCTTAGTCTCTGAATATGCACAATTGTGATACTAACAAATAAACCTATTTAAATTGAAAAGGAGCCCAGTGAGTTGGGAGATTCCTGAACCTGTGGAAATCTAGACTTGCTTAGGGCTTTATCATTGCAGGGAGGGCGAGACAGAAGGGTAAATAATGTGGTTCAGGGACTGGGAGACAGACTAAAGGATTGTGTGACTGGATTGATTCGGAACCTGTCCTGATGATAGCGCAATATCCGCGCACGCCCATCAATTACCCACAGATATGATTCCCCAGTCCGTCCCTAGTCCCAACCCCCGGGACAGGGATATCTATTCAAGTAACATCGAATGACGCTCCCCGTGTAGTTCTCGTGATATGGTCAGACAGCCTGCAGTTATATGTGCTGCTTCTAGATGGTGCCTGACTTGTCAGGAGCATGCTGTGTCATCTCCAGGGTGGGTTAGAATGTCTGATTCATCCAGTTGTGGAAAAAGTATTTACTATAAATTTAGGGTGACAAATTATACGACTCAAAGCTATAAATAAAACACACGATTTATTAGAACTTAACTACAATTATATTAAAAGAAATCTTGATTATTTTAATGTCTTTTGAATGATGTATAAACTTAGTGACTGAGCTTTTGGCAACATTTCAGCAATATCATGTTGGGGGACACCAGAAATGGGCTCCACACTTTGTACCTATGAGGGTTACATTGATTTACTGTAGATAAAATGTTCCAATGTTGCTTAGGCTCCGATGTTAATCTGTCGACGAGTAAGTGAGTGAGTTTAGTTTTGCGCTGCTTTTAGCAATATTCCAGCAATATCACGGCGGAGCACACCAGACGTGGTCTTCACACATTGTATCAATGTGGGGAATCGAACCCTGGTCTTCGGCGTGACGAGCGAACGCTTTAACCGCTACCCCACCGCCACGTGTCGACCAGTAGTGATACAGGTAATAGTCTAGTAGTTGAAGCATTCGTTTGTCAAGCCTAAGGCCCGGGTTCGATTCCCAAATGGATAATCTGTTTTCTTGTGGCTCCCGCTGCGATATTGCTGGAATAGTGCTGAAATCACATAAAACCCCTCACTAACTCAGATTATGCCTTTGTGTACATATGCCATCAGCAACAAATACGTAGTCGTTGGTAGTGCTGTTCTGTTTGTGTGAATATGTTGTGATGCACCGTTTCTCTGTTAATAAATATTCAACATCAATACTGACAGAAACGTATCCGTGCCGCAATGGATGTTCCACACGTCAAATTACTTAACGTCTCGTGACTTGATGATTCTCACGGTTACATTACGTGTTGTCAACGCGCAACAGTACAAAACTTATCGTCTGCTCCTGTAACCATGGCAACACGGGCTAAGCAGTACAAATAGAAATACAAGAACCACTGCAGTTGGAAATATGAAAATGACTAATAATGTGATTAAATATTTCATCTGTACTGTACAGTGCTGCTGCCATGACATTTAGTTCGTTTCACGAATTCAACAAAGACAAAGTGCGGTCACTTTTGAAGGCTATGATTTTAACAATTTTAAACTGACATTTCCGGTGCCTCCCTCTGCTCTACAGAACACGTGTTCCCCGAAGATTCGGTGATGAAAGAACCACTGGACTGTCAGCGGGTCTCTTTGGGAAATGGGGTGCGAAAGATGATTTGATTATCAATGTACATCGTGAGATTGGAAAAGTAGGTCAGCGGATAAAGAGATGTGTGGTCTCCACGGGATAACGGTACACTGTTAGAATTAAACACGGACTTGTTTGCAGGGCAGGGATTGGGGTGGGGCTGGTGAAATATATCTGTGCTTGGTTGCTAATGGGCGTTTTAGTGCTGGTGTCGGGGACAGGTCGTGTTTGTTAGGCTTCGTCTTAGACTTGAAGAGGTGGAAGGTTATCCTGATAGTTCAACGTACAATGTAAATGGTGTGATGACTGGTCTTTTCAATTAGAAAATGGAAGTAGAATGGTTTTTATTGCTCTCAGCAATGTGCCAGCAAGATCGCTGCTGTGGTCACCAAAACATGAGCTTCACACATAGTGCCCGTATTGGAATCGAACTCCGGCTTTCGGTGTGACGAGCGAATCTTCATCCACACGTTCACAGCACTGATGCTAGGGGTTTTATACCCTTGAAGATCCGGGTTAGAATTGATTTTCAGTAACCCATGCCTGTCATAAGAGGCGAGTAACGGGATCGGGTGGCCAGGTTCGCTGACTTGGTTGACACATTGTCATTGTATCCCAGTTGCGTAGATTTATGCTCATGCTGTTGATCACAGGATTGTCTGGTCCAGCCTCGATTATTTACAGACCGCCACCATACAGCTGGAATATTGCTGAGTGCGGCATAAAACTAGGCTCACTCACTAGGGTTTTTATTTCAACAGCAGAACAATGTCCTTTTCCTGAACACCTGGTGTCATCACAGATTTACAGTAATCCATTCAACCCGCCAGGATTCGGGTTAGAATATTGATTTTCAGCAATCCATGCTTGTAGAAAGATGCGACTTACAAGATCGGGTGGTCAGTCTCGCTGACTTGGTTGACACATGTCATCGTATTCCCATTGCGCAGATCGATGTTAATGCTGTTGATCATTGGATTGTCTGTTCAAGACTCGATTATTTACAGACATGTAGCAGAAATATTGCTGAGTGCAACGTTAACCAACAAACAAACAATAATCCAATTATTTATCAATGTTTCGACTCTGCACCAGACGCCATTGTCTATAGACTGCCGTCATACCACTGGAATATTGCTGACTGTGGCGTTAAAGAGTACACAAACAATAGTGTAATGAACTCTTGTTTCTGTGATAATCAAGACTAATTATTCCTGACATTTTGAATATCAACCAATATCTCGAGGTCAGAATGGTAAGCAGAAACATCAGTCCTTTTAACCCACATACACACGTTGGAGGTGGTACTGCTAAGCCTTACAATGCAGCGTTATTCTCAGAATAACATATGACTGTGCTCTCCAGTCACGGAAGAGGAATATTGAATTTTGTAGAAGTCCAGGATTGTTATCGTCAGACTGTCATCAATAATATATACCTTTCAGTAATATTAGTTTTGAAATCGACCAGTTCCCGTCTCAAACGATAATCAGGACGAAAGTAACCTTTCCTGTAGTACAGATTAACCCTTTGGATGTCTGATTTAGTAGGAATCGTTTATAAGATTTGGTTTCTTTACGTTGTAAGAAATATACGCTTTAGTCGATGGAATATTTGGAACAGATGGAGCTGGGTTTTTTTGGTAGTTGTTGAACGACCCAATTCGACATTCGAGCAGAACCAGGGCGGCTGTAAATAATCGAGTTTGAACCAGACAATCCAGTGATCAATATTATGATCCTTGACATTGAGATTTGATGGCGAGCATGACCAACCTCTTACGACCAGCAGTTCCTTGATAGCAGTCTCACAGTCCTTCCGCCCAACACTTTCTGTGATTCACTCAGGTCCAGGCACTGTATCACTGAGCTCACTGGGACTCCTTTTAATCATTTGTTTCTATTAAAATTATCAATTATTAACCTTTTCGCGAACCCCCATAACCATCACTGTGTGGCATTCGTAACTACTCGTGACATCACGGAAAGAGGTGAGTAGTTACGAATGCACTGTGTGGTAGTGATTCATCAATACATTGCATGGTGACAATCACTGGATTGTCTGGTCCACACTCGATTGTTTACAAACCACAAGATTGCACACTGAAGCAAATGCATACTCGATCATGATATACTCAGAATTGTACAAGCGACTCTGATTTTAGCAGAGGTTTCTTATGGATGTGGAAGTTTGCCTCTTCTTATTAGTTCATTTTGACCAGGGTGCCGTTGTACAAAACGATCTTAGCGCTAAGGTGACCGTAACTCCCATACCTTAACATAGACTTAAGGTAGCCTTAGCGCTAAGGTTGTTTTGTACAACGGCACCCTGGTCCATTTAGTAGTCCTCATTGTGCTCTCGTTGACAAGTTGATCAGGAGACATAACCACCGACAGGGTCCCAGTAACGCCGATATAATATACAGTTTAAACAAAGATTAAAAGTAAGTAAATATACATATGTAAGTGATCATATTTTATGAAACGCATACTTACACGAAAGGGGCGGTGGGGTGGCCCAGTGGTTAAGGCCTTCGCCGTCATGCCGAAGACCCGGGTTCGATTCCCCGCGTGGGTACAATGTGTGAAGCCCGTTTCTGGTGTCCCCCGCCATGATATTGCTKGAATATTGCTAAAATCGGTGTAAATCCMAACTCACTCATTCACTAGCTTACACGAAAGGCACACAAGGACTACATGCAATCGCATTTATTCGTTGAAGTTCAGTTCGTATTTTGAGCAGTTTATATTACAGTTTGAAACGTGCTTATTGAAACATGTTTATTTCTATTTTTTAAAAATCTTTCAGGCATATTATGGTTTGCAGTTGTTTATGTTTTCGATTTGTGAAATGTTCGATAATGAAATCGTGTTAGAATCTCGGAACATCCTCCATGGATGCACATAAACACATGCTCAAGGTTGTTTTGGCTCGTGTAGCCGTCTCTTTGGAAACAGCTGTCCCAGAAGCAGCCATTCATGTTTACAATGTTTCAAACGCGTTGGAATACGTCAGAAGCAAGAGGTCACGGCTGGGGTGATCCAGTAGAGGTCACAGCACGCAGTTCAACCGTAATGGTGTGTAATGGGTTTGACCTTGTTCAACATCAAAGACGTAAGATAGAGCGCTCCCTGCTTCCCCACGAGATATCATTTCACGTTATCTAAAGAATTCGTTAACTTATCAATCTTGTTGTATTCGTTGTCATTGGGAGGCCGTCGCTATCGCCAGCATCAATCTACTTTGTTGGAAGCATTCCGATGATGTGACGCGTCGTAGAGCAGATGTATCTGATCTCTGCATCGTGTTTTCATTACGAGCAGACGACGTTCCTGAGAAGACGTTATCAGGCATTGTTTGTGTCGGGGCGAGGGAACTGATGAAAAGACTGACTTGTTATGACAGAGGAACATCTGTTTGGCAGAATACGTACGTCAGAGTTGGCGTACTGTACGTATTTGTATGAAGCTGTGACGTATGGTGTGTGTAGTTGTGATTAGACAGAGTGTGGGCACAGGAATATGTACATAGCTGTTTTTTGACTGACCCATGTCTCCCACGCTGGTAATGACTAAAGTTCGGGTTCGATCCCGGGTACAATGTGTGAAGCAGTTCACTGGCGCGATATTGATAGGTATTGCTGAAAACCATACTCACTCAACACAACTCCTAAAACTACCCGTTCCTTTCCATTACTCACCACCACTGCCTCTTCTGATCGACACTGTGGTCCAGTACATACAGCGTTTGCCAGGAAGTGGAAGGTCGATGGTTCGATTCCCAGAGACGTCATACCCAAGACGTTAAAATATGGTAATTTTTGTTACCCAGCATTCCATGATGGCGGCTCCTTGACCCCCAGGGAGGGGAATACGCCTACACAGACGTGATATTCGTGTATACGTTTCATTCAGACCGCCTCGGCTCGGTTCGGCTTAGACTGACAACTAGTCTCTGAAATGAACATAATTTAAAGATAAAACCGTTCATAATAATAATAATAATGATAAAATTTAGAATATAATGAAAATGAGCTCTGAGACTTTCTTCATTGTCAGAAACAGTGGATTTCTAGACTTGCCACATATTCTAGGTTTGCCTGGGCTTCTTAGATATATTTGTTTTAGGGTCTGTATGACAGACAAGGTTCTTCTCGAACTTGTTCTATCACATGACCGAGCATCAGTGAGACTTGCAATATGATGTCTCGCCATGTATGTAATGATGTGCGGAATAACTTACGTCTTGGATGCTGGTACACAAAGCATCAGTGACGGGAACAGCATCCTTGACACGCAGAAGTGAGTTAAGCAGCCCTAGATCTGGTCTGAGAGGAGTATCAATGAATACCACATATGTCACACGTGCCAGGAGAGACGAATATAATTGCACCCTTGAAAAACAATCGTTTTAACGCCTATGGGGAATGGGAAATATGTATTTTTTAGAAAACGCACATGTAATGATGACACCACTGAAGCATACATAACCCTTGTGAAGAAACCATGTCTATTCTTAGATAATGTAGTTATTTATCTTATCCATTGCGTAATATATTCAGAAGAGATGTAAATCTACGTAATTACAGTTATCTGTTGAACGGAGGATCGAGTCCCGGATTTGCCTCATAACTCTTCTTGGTCTACCAGCGTCATACCATCCCCGATATGTCCAGGGAAGACGTTTCCAGCATTGTGGAGATTCATCGGAACGTATACCCTGGATATATCAGGGATGGCGTCATACCAGCGTTCAATAGCTCTGGAGGTCTGTCTACCTCGACATGGGTGACTCTCTTCCCAACAACACTTCCCGGACACACCGTGTAATAACAGGAAAACTGTTTTAGACCCACGGAACTTGCTTCCCCTGAGTGGAACGGTCGGATAGCCTAGTAGCTCAGGCGTTCGATAACCACGCCTTAAGTCTTAGTCCGATTCCTAACTTCGATACAATATGTCAAGACGCTTTCTGTTGTCCCTATCGCGGATTTGAAAACAAAAATATAAAACCAAAACAGCCCACTTAAAAAAATACGAAAAAACCCCAACCCACACCCCCACCTTCCAAAAAACATCGCACTTACTTTTAAATTGTTTGCGCGAAAAATAAATGTACCGTCGAACCTAAATCTCTTGAACTCGGTTGAGACGACTTCTCTGTTGTGTCGAACTCATCTCTCGGTCCCTACCGATTTTCTTATATTTATCATTATTTTTACCCTGTTGTCTCGAACTAGATGTGTCGAATACCCGGTTGTGTAGAACTCATTTTAGGGTCCCCAAAAACCCTAATACGTACTCCACAAAAATGAATTGCTTCAAACAAACTGAACATGTCTTTTCAAACGCAGGATTTGTATCAGGATAAAAAAATACAGAATAATGTTGCGAAAACAACCCCCCAAAATCTCATGTCTCCTCCAGAATATAAAAAAACGGTCCTCAGTCGACAACATTTCCCTCATAACTCTGTGGATGACGTTGCTGCGCTGCCAAGACACATGCGCGTGGAAGAAACGTCTCTCTCTAACAGATACAGCCCCAAAGGTTAAACGATAAACAGTTTACATGATGTATTGGTAAACAAGCATATAACATTTCAATGTAAAGCCGTTCTCAGGCTATTACATAACGCTATCTCCTTCCCGTGGGCGTCTTTTTACCTCGTCGTGATGACGGCGCGGCAGATCTTGCCAATACGACATGAAGGACGACGATATCGTGTTTAATCCATCTCATTGCAAGCAACGTGTATGCAAATCGTACAATGTACAGTGTACTCGTACAGAGTAGATAAATACGCTCGGAGATATGTATACTAAAAGGTTAAAGTCGGAGCCACGTAATCGCTGTAGTGGGCGTGCAGATGACATTCCCGTTAGTTCTACAATCCCGCTTACGCATAAAGACGCAGTTGTGTACTTTGATCTACGAGTTGGCAGTTGGTAACAGAAACTTGCTGAATAGCTTGACCTCAAGACATGTCTGTCTAACGCTGTATTATTATGGAGCGGTGGGGTAGTCTTGTGGCTAAAGCGTTCGCTCGCCAAACCGAAGGTCCGGGTTCAAATCCCAACATGGGAACAATGTGTGAAGTATATTGCTTGTGTCCCCCGCCGTGATATTACTGGAATATTTCTAAAAGCGATACTCATTAACTCGCACACGGTATTATTATTTCAGTTTTAAATGTGACTCCCATTTCCGACGACGCGTAAATGAGCTGCAATATGGACATTGTGGAGGGCCCGGGTAGCCCAACAGCATTAAGGCGCAATCTGCTGTGCAGATCATTTGTAATCCGTAGGTTCGAATCTCATATGTTCGATGGTTTGCCAGCGTGATAATTTGTTTCACCAAAGTGGAACACGTTTAGACACTTTTGCTGACACATACATAAGCGGACCCAGGAATTTTCAACACCCCCTCCTCACGCCCCCACCCTTGGCACCGCCAATGCAAAACATTAACTTCAATCCGGGAGAGGGGGTTGTTGTTGGACACTCTGACCCCCACTTTGGATCTGCCAATGACATATCCATATAATGATCATATCCAAACTATGACCCGTGCCTCGGAAACGGTTCCATCTGGATAACGGGGGTTCAAACTAATCATAAATGATTACATTTGACGTCGTGGCTTACGTTAGCACCTTGAATGGGAGGCTTTAATTGAACTAAACATCTGGAGAATTAAGCCCAGATAACATGGAACGATAATAAGGTCAGCCTGGTAAATTTGTATCCTTTTTCAGCACAGATAGTCATAATACTGTACGTTTCAGATTAAGAAACATGAAACGGCATTGGTCCGATGTCATTCAATATTATGGCATAAAAGGAGTAAGCTACATTTAAAACAGGACTTTCAACTGTTTGCCCTGTTGACTCGAAGGACGAATTTGTGGTTATGAAATTTCTCCAGATGTTCTATCACTAGGATTCATGAAGTCAGATAATTATGGTACAGCACGTCTCTAACTGTTAAGGGGGTCTACTTTGATAGCTCCCCTCTGCGCAATAATTAAAAGTGTAGATATGAAGCGGATTCATCCGGCGTCAGTGATGGACCTAATGTTGGGGATGAAGGGCGTCTGAGGGATGAAATCTTTAAAGAGGATTAACAGATGGTAGCACATCCGAGCCGGTGTCAGACAAGTGGAAATGCGTTCATTGCGGGAAATATTGACCTGAATTTGTTAGGGGCAATTGGAAGTAATTATATCACTTTGCACACTTTCCTGGAAACTGGTAAAACATGCATACTGTATACAATTTTTTTACATGTGCGGTGAAACTGATATGCTTATATAATATCTTTAAGATCCATCTAGAACAATTGCAACACGCATACGCATGTCTTTCTGTATATATTTGTATGAATAATGGGTCATTTTGCCTTGAAAACAATAATGATGATGATGATGATGATGATGATGATGATGATGATGATGATGATGATGATGATGAAGCTGATATCGAGATCGTCGTGATACATTGTAGTTTTTCATTAAGTAGATTTCCATATGTACAGTGTTTGTAGAAAACAACATTTATACGTCTCTTAAACAGTATAAAACTCTGGTGTATTGAGGATATCATAGGAATGCCACGGCACATAATCTGGACATTATGGCAAAGAATCCATATGAGCAGAGATGCCAGCCAGTTTCAACATTTAAAGGCGAACATAGCAGCGGAGTCTCTGGCAGTTCTGCCCTAGAGATATACAGTAAACTACGGTTATAGCGAACTCAAAGGGACCACGTATTTTAGTTCGTTATATGCATTTCCGGTACACCGTACAGCAAGTAGCAGGGAGCAAATATATGTTCGATATGTCCGTTAGTACGAAATAAGCGTGTTCGTTTACTTTACACTGACGTACAAAAGAAACTACACACCTGGTGTTGAGCGATTATTAAAAAAACCCACCCAAACAACGTCGAATGGTGATGTTATAGTCAGATGACTTATTCCAACGCGTACCCATTTTTCTGCTGGGTTAACAGAGGCAATTTTGTACAAACTCACTTGCCTAAGGTCACTCCACATGTATCACGTGTGCTTCGTTGTGGGGCAGAAACTCTCATGAGTCAAACTGCCAAATACGTTCACCCATCCAAGGACTCTCCGCGCTCGAACGTTGCCTAACTTCAACTGATTTGGGATCTGCGCTCTGTGCACAGGACCACAGGCCACCACAGTTTGTACGTTGGTTTATGTGAAGATGTATACATAGTATGTTGTTTATCTGTTACGTAAAGGAACCTCGATACGCCGTCATATACTGGAATAGTGATGGCGGCGTTGAACAAAATTCACTTAATAAACCGCAATTCCACTACGCCGGAACTAGTTTCTGTACCATTCGCCATACCAGCGCTGCCATCTCTTGGGGTTGACCAGTTGAGGCTGTCCTCTAGGAAACGACCAAATGCTCTGTTGTCATGTTTGAAGAGCAGTCACCATCGATCACCGTGTTTGCCGTCACTTAAGTGCCTCATATACAACGTGTCCCTCAACATTAAATCAATGTAAGCAGCGTCCATCCCACCCCCACGTCTGGTGGTCCAAAATGTGATCCCTCAACCACAATTCCCTTTGACTAAGTGAATATTAAGACGGCCATAATTACACAGGCTGAGGTCAATACCTACTTGTATTGTGGCAGTGAGGCACGGCATGTAGCTGGAGAGTGTGCTATAAGACCTTTGTCAATACTAACGCCATTACCATTTTGACAACTTCCAGATCAGTTACCGAAGTATGCGAAGCTCGGCTGTGCACTTCTCTCCGGGTGGTATAATAAGGTTAAATATTCCAGCTCAAGCATTGGTATTGATAGCAATTGATTTGGACTATTTGATGCCGGTTTTATGTCAGAGGACATATAATGACTCGGAATGTGTAGGGTTTCTGGCATTAATCGTTAGCAATGCGACTATGGATGTTTGTAGCATGGCACCACTATACACGTCTTTTTAATGGCCACCCTCGAAGATCCGGGTTAGAATTGATCTTCAGTAACCCATGCTTGGCGACTAACGGCATCGGGAAGTCAGGCTCGCTTACTGGGTTGACCCACATGTCATCGTATCCGCATTGCGTAGATCGTTCATGCTGTTGATCACTGGATTGTCTGGTCCAGATCTCATTATTTACAAACCGCCGCCATATAGAAGGAATATTGCTGAATGTGGCGTAAAACTAAACTCACTCACTCACTCTAATTGATGGCGCGTGTGCACAAGCATCTAGGCGCCGCAATTCGTTGTACAGTGTTGCGTCCCTTGGACACGCCAGAAACCTATGATCGCAAGTTCGAATCCAGATTGGCCTCGATTACGTATTTAGGCTTGCTAGTATATTACCCAAAATGGTAAACGTTTGAGACCCGCATCAATTCGGGCTTCCTCCAACACGACGATGTGATCTAAAAACTGATAAGAGCGGCCTTAAATCCAGCTCACTCACTCACTTGCGTATGATGCCGGGAATCACAACTGAATTACAGACATTCTTGTCGGAGCTGTAGTTTTGCTTACACCAGTAGGATGTTATATACATTTCATAAAGATCATGTGACGGCATGGTTTGTCGGTACAGCATGTGGTCGGCTTTCAGTTGGAAGCCTTGACGTAAATGTCAGCCGTTCCGGAGAGGATTGTTAATATCGCCTGACCGATCTCTTGTGCATGATATGGAGGCTTCCAGAAATGAAATATTCCACCCAAAGACAGCTTAGAAGGGCAGGTACAGCTGCTGGTGAAGACTAATATGTCTACATCAATTTACCTTGACTTAATGGTCACGTTGCCAGCATACAAAGACGTTCCATTTGCCTTGTTATTTGGCCATGAATCTGGGATTGTTTAGGTTTGTTAAGCTGACAGATGTGTTATATGGCATATATGTTTATAGCTGAAAGGAACGGAACACTTTATAGCCGACTAACATTTGAAGATTCCATATATTTAAATGCCACAATCGATAGAATTCAATGAAAATGCTAGAAAGGTATTTGAGTTTCAAATAACACACACTGAAGAGTAATATTTTATTGACATTATTAAAATGTTCCTCTGTTCTCTACGGTAGGAACAACACAGAAGTGAAGAACTCACTCAAAGAGTTAGTGAGCTGGGTTTTAAGCTGCTTTCAGTAATATTCCAGCAATATGACAGTGGCGACCGCAGAATTGAACCGAGACCTTTGGCGTGACGAACGAACGCTTAAACCACCTGGCCACCTCACCGTCGCTTGAAGTGGAGGAGCGCCAATAGGTTGATTTCTAGGACGCCTAGTACACATTTTTCTGGAGTGGATTAGGTTTTGTAACATTATAGGCAAAATCTCAGTCTATCAAAAGCTTCAAAACTCTTACCATAGTCATAGAAAGCTTCTTCTCGAAGAAGGTACATTGTGTTTCGCTATATCACGATAATGTCTGAATGCATCACTGTGAAATAGTGATGAATGCAGGCATTCTCGAAAAGGTGAACGTATCTTGACACCTATCACAAACACGTGCCAAGGCAAATCAATTTTTCGATTATATTAGGGACACAATGAATAGATTTCACAAATTCTACCTATTGTAGACATTGAATCTCGAGGGAAAGAAAACTGTGCTTCACACATTTTGTCCACTTTACGAATCGAACCCTGTCTTCTGCTCGAGGAACCAGGAATCAGTGATAACTGTATTCAGACCAACTACTCAGAATCGTTTCTTTCCAAAATGCCTTTCAACAAAGATACATTTTACTACCAGCAATGTTTTATGTTCTTTCGTTTCAGGGGGAGGTGGGATAGCCTAGTACTTAAAGCGTTCATTCGTCACACCAAAGACCCGGGTTCTATTCCCCATATATGTGCAATGTTTGAATCCCATTTCTAGTGTCCCCAGCAATGATATTGCTGGAATATTGCTAAAAGCAGCGTAAAACCATACTCACTCACTCCTACGTTTCATCAACGGGGATTGCCATACTAGTTCAGTGTGTCAGCATTGAAATTTCCAGTGTAAGCAAAAACGCTTAAAACCAAACACCCAGTCTAGGAGAATGGAACACTCGACATACCAGTCGCAGAACAGGTGGCTGTTGCTTCTGTTGCCAGGGTAACGGCTGAAGACGTATAAGCTCAGTGGCTCGGATGTTTAACATGAAACAGCGAATATAGGCCAGAGCAATCTCGCGTTACTGAAGAGGACCCGTTGATGGTATAAATGTGTTCAAACTTAATCCCACACTCAGCTCTACTCTAGATGGCTAACATATAATTGCTCCTATTGTTTTGTATGTGGCGTTAATAAGCCAGCTTACTTTATAGATGCTTCACATAGTAAGCGCTTGTTTACGACCACTTTGCACTGAATTGCCTCTAACCCGATTTGGAAATAATAGGATGAATTAATCGATTGAAGTAGCTGTTAGTTTAAAGTAAGATGCCCTAATTCTTGCAAATGGGACATGTCGTGAATAATTAATCTTTCCGTATATAGATGCTGTGGCACGTTTATGAAAGTCAGGAGTACAATTATCGTCCACGCTTAATGTACAATGGCCCCATTCAGCTTCTGTTTGGCGTTCTGTACATGATCAAATATAATAAGGTCTGGAGAAACACGGGCCTCCATGGATAGTAGATCGTATGCTCAGAGAGCAGAGGTCGGGGTTCGATTCCGGCCATGTCATACAATAAGCTCTATCCTAATAATACGAAAGTCCAGATAAGGCAACAGTTCAAGGACGCCAGTCATTTACAGGGACAGCTTGTTCTTATTATTTATATAGTCTACAGATTGACAGTACTCTTAGCTATGTAGTGCGTTTTGTTCAAATCATTATTTTACCCAGTAGATATTAAACTTAAAAATCGAAGTTCGTATGTATTTGCAAGCCTAGAATATGGGGCATGTCTAGATTACCAGTGTTTCTGGGCACCTTTTTATTATATTTAGGAAACATGATTTAGAAATCGTTTTTCTGAGATTGTTCATTTTAGAGATTATTCCTTTTAGAGATTAGATTTTAGTCTAATGCGATCATTGTTTAACCACTTAGTATTGGACAGTCAGGTAATCAGCTAGTTCTATTTGAGGGGAGCATTCGTCGAAGAAGAGCAACTACAGTTTAGCAGCTGACGTCACGTAATAAGGGACCCATAAAACTGATGTTGGACCTTGCAAGGAAAGATGTAATCGCTGATAGGTACAAAAGCTACAGAATCCAGCTGCTTATAGAAGTGAATATTCTGAAAGTCTACATGTAGAATACCCAATAGGAAACGGGTCCCGGCCTGTACGGATAAACAACTTCTGAATGGGTTAATGAGATTCCGACGTTTGAGTGCTGACGTCAGTTGAGTTAGAATACTTGTTGTTTTTCTATCGATCTCGCCAAAGTGCATCAGGGAAGTCATTCAAGGACGAGGATAATGTTGGCAATGTTTTCTCTTTATTGCTTCCGTTATAACCCCGTTGTGGCACTATGATATCAAATGATGGCCATTTAAACTCGACTGCGTGATCACAGTTGAATCAGAGCACAATTTACCAGCTGATGGCGAATGAAGTGCAGTAAACAGATCGATATCAAGCTGAACTATCAAACCCACATTCTGTACCCTCGTTTATCCATAAAGAGATTCCATTAGACATAAAAGGCAAAATAATGTTTCAAAATATATGAATGGGTAAACGAAATGACACCAGCTGTTTGCGAATAGGGCAAGCATGCGTTGCTTTGCGGTTTAATACGGTGATATACGATATTAATTAAATTACCGATGCAACAACAAGAATTGGTCATCTATTTCTAACCAGATTCTCATTCAGTCGATGCGCATTATCTGCTTGCCAAGGAAACGATTCCTGCAATTGTAGCCTGAAAACAGCTCGTAATTGACGTCGTGCAAGGCCGTATGCCAACCATTATATTCTGTGCTATTACTGCTGTAATGTCGGTCGCCACGACGGTGATGTTGGTTGATGTCAGGGGATGCGGCTAGGGAAAAGGTAACGGTATTTATCTGCACGCCGTCTCGCCATCTGCAGCTAGGGTATTCATGAGGCTCATCATTAACTACCTCCACACGTAGATCGGAGATGGGTAATGATATGCTTGCTGCTTCTCCGCGTTATTCTTGGCGACGTTACTGGCACAGACACCGTTATATCACTGACATGCACGCACAGGCTGAGAACCACTTTG
>VKKT01001416.1:154664-169590 GCA_008038995.1 Haliotis laevigata | reverse complement strand
TCATGGCTTTCTGGGAATGGAGCCCACGTGACCACGGAAAGTTGTAGTGTGTAACCCATGTCCAGGCACCTCGGTCGTCTAGGTATACCGAACAAAATAGAATAAAGGACCTCTTGATGTTTTCTCAAAGTCACCCTGGCTTTCGAAAAATAGATTATGATATAAAGCCTTAATGCCGAAAATATTCTGCTTGGACAAACATCGTCCAATTTGTATTAACGAGGTTGCCTCAATCACTCACAATATGGAAATCCCAGTGACACATGAATGAGTTAATGGATGTCGAATTAATAAGGTTTCATCCAATTAGCCTTATGTTTCAGGTGATGCTCTTACTCAACTTTCACGTCTTGCTGTGTCATCAAGCCAACGGCAAGGGTCAACCTTTCGTCTCCGCACAACACGCTGCTGAGACTGCCTTAGTTTACCGACCAGCTGACATTGAATAAAGTATACTGTCACTAAACGAAAATAATGTTCATGAAATATTACATTTGACCATAGCAGAGTACAACTGCCTTTCTACGGTAACAGGGGTATCATTGGGTGTGGACAGTACCCGCAACTCATTCTTACACTGCACCATGAATGCGGAGGGTTATACTTTCCCCGCTACTCGGAACATTCTGACCAGCAAAATACACCCCCTATATCTACTGACCACATTCTTCACAGGGAAAGTCCAACATAGCATGGCTTTCTGGGAATGGAGCCCACGTGACCACGGACAGCTGTCGTGTGTTACCCATGACCAGGCATCTTGGTCGTCTAAGTATACAGAACAAAATAGAATAAAAGGATCTCTTGACGTTTTCTCCAAGTTACTGCTGCTATCGAAAAATAGATTATGATTAAAGCCATTATGCCGAAAATAATTTGCTGGGACAAGCAACAATTTGAGGTTGCCTAACTGGCTCACATTATGGAAATCCCAGTGAATCATGAACGAGTTAATGGATGTCGAATTAAATAGGTTTTATTCAATTAGCTTTATACTTCCGGTGGTGCTTCAACTCAGCGTTCACGTCTTGCTGTAATGCTGTAGTGCTGATATGGCTGAAATATTGCCGATGTGACTTAAAATCTTAACTCACTCACTCAGTCTTGTTGTGTTTATAACACAACGGAGTTTTGTGGAGAGTCCCATTTACTCACAGAGAGCTGCCTATAGTGTTTTGCAGATGTAACAGAGACAGCCTTAGTTTACCGAACAGCTGACATTGACTGGAATAAATTATATTATCACTAAACGAAAATAATGTTCAATAAATATTACTCATGTACATTACAATTCATGTATATTATTCACATACATGGCATACACAGAAACAACGCAAATTATTTCTTTTAGCTGGTCACATCATCCTTCACGAGAATTGAATTTTAAGAAGTATATTCTTTAGGGTGAGCTTCAAAATCGAGCAAATATGTAGTAGGAAGTTTACAATTTATAATGGGAATAATCTAGAGGCAAATAGAAGCAATACTAAGACGGGAGATTATTTACTGAATTGAATTAATTTTTTGCGTGAAAAAGTTTCATTCGTTTCAACTTAATAGCGCTGGGGCAACCGGGAGGTGCAGTTTATCTGTTAAAATTTATAATCGAAATTATCAATGCAACAATTGAGAAATCATCAATTAATATTTTTGAAATATTTGACCTATCTTGTGTGACCGTTATACTTGATAGCCAACCAATCCATGACCAGAGGGAATTACAAATTCAAAGGGACGCAAACTGAATCAGGAAAGACTATTCAAACACATAAGGACATATTTTAATTGGAATTAATCTTTCACTATGAATGATGATGATGATATATGTTGGGGTTTATTATACTGTTACCATTTTCAAATTTATTTAGTCGCCATTTGAAGATACTTTTAGCTCATTTGATATCAAATCATTAACTCGTTCAATATCAATGGTATTACAGGGAAGGTCGTTTAGTATCCTCTATGCACACGCCTGTACCTTCGAATTGGATTTTCCACAAGTGGACGTTCAACTCAAAGAAACTGAACTGAACTGAACTGCATGTCTTGACGCCTAAGCCATTTAGTTATAACACTCTTCTTAATGTGATTGGAACCTAATCCTGACTATTTCTTTTTGAAAATATATCGGTACGTCCTTATTTGCCTACAGTTAGATCACCACTTAATCCATATCGATCTGGAGATTGGAAATTGCTAAATTTGTTTTTTATCATTATATTTATCGATACAGCAAAATGACACAGAAACGCCAAAGGTACATACTCAGCATGCTGCTTCGCCCCATTTTGCTTTCAAGAACCCGAAGCGGTTTCGATATGGAATCATTATTTAATGTTCACTCAAATTCCTTGATATGATACAGATACAAATATAAAATGCACATTTGGAGGTATGTTATTAGGTTCGGTCTTGGTTTAAAATATATTTCAAGATCTTTTGCCAGGTGAGGATGTCGAAGTGCGCTGTTAATTTACGACACTGCCAGACTTTCTAACGGATCGATCGGTAGTCTCAGATGTAATGATATATTATATAGAGGATATTATATTCATGCCCATGTCATACTATGTTTACGACACGAGTACCTAAATTTTTGTATTTCCCAAGCGAGAGCGAGGGATATACCGGTATGTAGGCACGAGTGTCCTAAACATAGTAGAATATGGGAACGAATATAATATTCTATTTATTACAGAAGTCGTCAAATTGAGGAGAATAACCCCAAATCTACTTTAAAACATAGCTAGGGTCGCCGTCGCCGCATGTAGAACGTAACGTCATAGAAGAAACGTGATATCATAGCATTGTTCACGACACGTCACCATCACAAAGTGATATTTTGCCCAAGTGCATCCTGTGAAAAATATGAACCCCGATATTTTGCCCTCGTAGGTAATAAATATTAAACATCTTAAATACAGTAAATTATTAAAATGATGAATGGTAACCACTGTTAGCTGGTCCTCAGTAAGTAGACACGCATTGTTGTGAAGCATTTAATTACAACCTTGTCATACCAGACTCGGCATGCATCAAGGACCTTTGCATACATTTGAAAGCTGCAATCCGTATTATCTTCAGGCTCGAGAAGTATACGTAAATATGCATTCACTCACCATAATACAATAAGATGACAAGTGAGAAATGTGTCAACCTGTACGTTATTATCTGGACATAAATATACTGTATAATTGTAAATTCATCCACTTACCTTATTGTTACAATCAACGTACAATACAAACAGCATGGCAAGGACGTCACCTCGAACCTCTTCAAAATTTGCAACCGACAGCAATATAGGAAGAAAACATTCACTGTCATGTCGATAACACGTGTCAATTAGTGTCCCAAGTCATGTTCATTCCCTTTGAAAATGTTTTATCTTGCTGTTACGATACAATTTACATTTTTCGGAACAGGTCCGCCACTTCTGCGGTTATGGAGTCTGGAATTAACGCGCATGAAAAACCCGTGCAGCGGAAGTGATCTCTGATTGGTTGAACTCGTAACCATGACATCACGTGACAAATCCGGCGAACACCTGCGTGATATATACAACGTATCAAACTTGATTTGACGTGTGTTTTTGTAAACAGTATGAAACGAAGAAGCCAGCTTCAGAGTGACTGGGACGGTTAGGTAGACCAGTGAAAAAGTAAAGGAGCGTCACGCCGAAGGGATGGGTTCGATTTACTCACGGGTTCAGTGTGTGAAACCCATTTTTGATGTTGCTCACAGTCACATGGCCGCAATAGTCTTAAAAGAGATAACCGAAGCCATCAGAAAATGACCATTTCCAGACATAATCAGTTTGTGCCTTGTAGGAAATTTCTTTGTAACTGTGTAATTACCACATGGACAGTCAGTATATATATTTTGCTTGATACCTGACCATGTTATCTCTGATCCACCTATATGAAACCTTCGGAGATGTATTAAATACATGTTTTACGTGTATTGGGAATCTGCCGATAAAATGACTATCTATTCAATCGGCTTAGCTATATTGTATAGCAGAGTATGAAATAAGCGAAAAATCCAGCCAGACATCAGGGCTGGTAACTGTAAAATGTTACCGGTCCGAAATGAATTTGACCAGACCAGACACCAAGATATATGGTGAGTTTACTCAGCTGTGTGGAACATCTAAAATCTTTACCAGACCATCGGACTGGCTAGTTGTAAATTTAGACCGTCCGACAGAAATCTAGCCCGTCTCGGGCTGTCGGACAGGCCTGATGTCATACACTGACTGTATAGTATTTGCTCTTCTTTAATTGGGTTAACACGATATGACTCTCAAACAAATGTCACTGACAAATATACATTGTCAAATTGTCATGATGCTTACATTTAGCAATTCAAATATACATTGTCAAATTGTCATGAAATATTCGTCTCCCGCTATTTGTCCATCTCTTTTGCTTATTTTTTGTATATTTTGAATTTTTTGTTTTGTGTATGGGGGATACCCTCCCAATAAACGTTGTGTTTATTTTTTTTTGGTTTGGAATGTTTGAGTTCGGTATAAAACAGTGGTAGCATGCCAGCACTTGTCATCGCAGATAACCTATGAGTCAGTGAGTGAGTTTGATTATACGCCGCATTTAGGAATATTCCAGCATTATCACGAGGGGGTCACCAGAAATGGGCTTCACGCATTGTACCAACGGGATGTTGAACCCGCATTGTACCAACGGGACGTCGAACCCGGGACACGGCCTCAGACCAACTTTGAAAAAGCAGAGACGAAACCGCAGTGTATTGTGGGTGGGATGTGTCTGTATCATACACTACCCCCAGAACGTTTCGATTGTCTCATTTGTCATCTTGGGACAGTCCGTAGTATAGCGATGTGTAGGGACAAGTCAGTATCAGAATTGTTTACAGAGAGCAGCACAGCTGGTTGGTTGGTTGATTTGTTGTTTAAATCCGCACTCAGCAGTATTCCAGCTACATGGCGGTGGTCTGTAAATACTCGAGTATGGACCAGACAATCCGGTGATCAACAACATAAGCATCGATCTACGCAATTGGGATACGATGACATGTGTCAACCAAGTCAACGAGCCTGACCACCCGATCCCGTTAGTCGCCTCTTACGACAAGCATGAGTTACTGAAGACCGGATATTCACGGGTGAGCAACACAGAGATACGGTTACCACAGACTTATGAATAGACACCATCTCGCTTCCCTCCATCAGTATTGAACTGTATAACACTGAAACGCGGTGCATCAGTAACAGCTCCAAACATACTCTATTGACCCAGGCATGTTATCTCACAGGGTGAGCAACAATGGGGTGATTCTGACCCACACCAAGGTCTGGTGATTTACAGGCTGTATGTGCGTGTGTAGGGAGTCTCCGTTCTCCTATAATATACTGTATATATACCCTGGACCAGTTCGCCATCACAGCTTCCAATTTTACAATCTCTATTTCGCTTCTGATTATCTTGACATGTAATGTACCAATAATATGTGTCTTTTCTTTACCAATATAAATAGAAATGGTTGTACTTCGGATGATACAAGAGTATAATGAGCGTGTTTCAGCATGCCCAGGCAACCTCACTGCCACCTGTTAGAGCCCCGTTATGGCCGTGGAGTATATATTTTTCAATATAAAAACCGATGGGCAAAAGAAAGTAGAACTTGGTCTTGACCAAAATATCACAATTATTTCAAAACCACCCAATCACGACAAAGTTATAATCACAGCTTTGATACCCGTGTCAAATACATAACCATAGAATAACCATTCTTTGTTTCAGTTTTAGTCAACATCAAACAAGGCTATAATACTTTCTTATACCATACAGATTACACGAGTGTGTATGACACGGATGTAGTCTTCATATCAACCGATCTCCTTCTGCTACATAGTATTCAACAGAAAACCCAGGAAGTGAATATACAATTATGTCATTTTATTAATCGAAAAAAACATCATGCATGTAGTGTACAAATACAAAGTAACATATGACAAAATACAGATGACAGCTTCAAAACCAAAGCCCATGCATTGTTTAGGAATAATTATCAACAACAAAGAAGATCATTGAAATATGCCGTAATTTTCGCTTAACTAAATGTAAATGTTTCGATGAATCTGACTGAATTATGTACAGAGGATGCCAGTAAGAATGTTTACTTTTACAAAGAACTGATGAGACAGTAGACTCCATGTATCAACATGTTAAACTAAAATAAACTGATTTAAACAATTCCTGAGATCAAACAGACATTATGATTTGATCAAATACAAAATGTTAAACATCAATTTCACAGCACAGCTTATATAACATAGGACGTGTTTCCTGTTCTTATCTGTAAAGTGACAGCATACATCAAGACGCATACCTTGCCATAAATCTATATAAATGTACTGATACATACTGCCCATTACTGGTGTCCCCCCGCCGTGATATTGCTGTAGTATTGCTAAAAGCGGCGTAAAACCAAACTCACTCACCGATTCATACTTGTATGCGTCCTGATGCATGTTGAGTCAGAAATGTGAAATACTTCCTCAACACATCGAATACTGAGTCCTATATCATGAACTTTATCGATCTCAAGCTCATCTTAATCACTCCCAAACAACTGGAATAGTTTTGTCTTCCTTCCCACTGATTGTCTGAGACTGGAATGGCGCCTGAATGGTCATCTCGCCCTCTGCATTCAGGACACTCKTCAACATAGACTGATCCACTTTGTCCGGGAGACGTATGCGCCTTTGCAGTGTCTCAGTTTCGCTGTACCCGTCACACTTGCTCTCGCGTTCTGCTTCCACGATGACGTCACCATTTCTTACAACTACCCGGATGTCTTCTGGTTTGTACTTGGACAGATCGAACCGAATTTCAAAGTCTTGTGATGATGAGGAGACGGGAAGATTCTCGTCGGCTTTGATCAGTATACTCTCGGCATCGTCCTCTCCATCTGACATCAGTGACGCTACGTCTTCGTCCTCGTCCGTATTTCGGTCTGTCGTCTGCTCTGGTTGAGCACTGTCAGCTGCCGTCTGCTCCTCTACGTAACCAATGTCACTAGTGTCATGTCTGAGAGACGGCTTCTTGTCATACTTCAACATTAGGCAGGTATCTTCCTGCTCTTTTTCTTCCTCGCTTCTCTCTTCCTCGACATCCATTTGCTTGTCAAAAGACCCGGCTGCCGTTTTGTTGTCCGCTTTCGGACAAGGCTCCTCGCTGTCTTTATCTGTGGTCATTTGCTCAGCAGGTTGTTCCTCCTCTTCAGGACTCTCATTGGGCAAATCCTTCTTCTCCTTCCTCTCAACAACAGGGAGACCAAACATAGTGGAAAAGAGATTCTTCATGCCTTCTTGAAAAGCTGCTTGGATTTCCTTTTCTATTACCATACCACCGTCGTCCTCCTCATCGCCCGTGTCACTTGTCCTGGCTGGGTTAGATCTGACCTTCTTCTCTTTGTGTTCAGCTTTCTTCTCGCCCTCTTGCCTATCCGGTTTGTCCTCCACACTGTGTTTTGCGGACGCGGGGATCTCGAGGATAACCTTGCCGTCAACATATCGGCAGATTACTCCCGTTTTGTCAACACCTGGTGGTAGTGGAAGTCTTCTTGTGACCCGGAAGGAGTTGCTGGTGTCATCATGTCGGCCACACACAACTATGGTGTTATCTGTGACTTTCACTTTGATTTCATCTGCAGAAAAACCGCGGAAATCGAGGCTTGCAGTTATGGATTCCGACTGCCGTTTCTGTGCACCTCGACGTGTGACACGCTGACATTTTTCTGTGTCACATGGTCGTCTACCGTGACAGCTTTCCGACTGAGGGTTGTCTTGTGACATCACCATGAGAGGACGGAGTATGTCATGCAGGAAGCCCATATTACCCAACTGTTGCTGTTGACAACGCGGGCTTCTCTGGTAAAAGCAGGGTCTTGAATATACGGCACGATCTCTGAACATGTCCGCGGGTACTACATGGAACAACATCGTCTTTGGTTTCTTCCTGTCCTCGTCAACGATGTCGCTGAATCAGTTCAGTGTATATGGCTCAGTTACGTTTGTACGCTAAGAGCTGTCGCTGCTTCGGTGGTCAGTTGTCACCCGTGTTTAGTGTTGACTCACCAGTCAAAAGTATATGGCCCAGTTACGTTGTATACGCTAGACGCTCTCGCTGCTTCGGCGATCAGTTGTCGGTCGTGTTCAGTGTTGAAGCTGAATGCTGGAATGGCAGTCAGTTAAATCCCTCAGCCTTATATACAGCTACACAACACACCTACAACCTCGCCGATTCTTCCAGAAAATCCACCTAGAAATGAACAGATAATTCGAGAACTGGGATGACAGCATGCTTCTGTTTACGGATGTGACGAAACGGCGCTAGTGCGCAATCGCGTGACTCAAAATAGCACAGTAGGCGGAGCTTATCGCTTGAATGGCGCTTCTGGAATGTTCGCGATATCGCTGGCTGTTGACAGGCTTACTCCGTCTTCTCAAACAGCCTGATAGTCTATATACTATACTTTATAGTGTCTCTAGCGCCGGTTAAGTATACTGTCGTTTGTACAATACATGAGGGACCTTTAAATCGGAATAAACAACAATATACAAGGAATGATATTATACTAAAGTAACTCGACTCCCTGCAATAATACAGCTTGTGTACATACAACACAGTGTTGCCGCTGACAACGCCTACTATCTATAAAATGGACGTTTTATACAAATAACTACATAAGCAATGGATTCAATCACACACAAAATATTTATGAAGTAAGTAGTTTTTATGTACGTGTTTAACGGGAGTATTAAATAAATTCTACAGTTGCAATACGTTATGCGTAACTGTAGGCATATCGATATCTGCAGTTTTCTACTCTTGTACTTTATTGTGAGAACCGCCGCTTATTACGTATATACACTTTTATATCAATATCTTTGAAATTATTCTAGATTAGTCTTAAATGGTTATCTGAACTTAAAATATCTTCGAGAAATACGATTTGGCACAGCTATACTAATATGTTTTATTGATAACTAACCCCTGTTGTTTGGCAGCCATATGATCAACTACGATACGTTACAGGGAAAACAGCATAATAGATTTTGTGGCAAATCAGAAGCAAAATTTCCCCCATCTGTCGGAAGAGCTGTGTCCCTTAATGCGGTGGAACGGAGTTGCAATCTAAGGCATTTATAGAACGCAAATGATGCACGCAATGTAGCCTCGAGCCTCATATTCCACAGATTTAACCGATGTTTATGAAAATAGCGCGCGTATACAACGACCATTTTCCTATAAATGTTAGTCAGTGGTTATTCTTAACCTCAGTCAGTGATAATACTTTTCCCAGTCAAATGTCAGGAATAACTAAAAACTGAAATCACTGTTAATACATGTAGACGCCCCACAAACAACAGTAATGTGGGGGTACTACCATGCGTGAAAATGTTTGGGGGTGGTGGTGGTGGGGGTGGGTTTAGGTGACAGGATAAGATAAACATGTCTTTTCTAAGAATTTTTTTTCCTATTTACCATATGATTTTCTACTGATCTCAAGTGAAATATGAATAATATGATTTAAAATAGCATAGAAGTCTTAATAAATCCTAGTACTTCGGGTCGTTAGTTTTACAGTATACACTCAAACACCCGTTTAAATGTCAGTACTCTGCTGCTATATAAATCAACTTCCAGGGTGATATGTTCTTTTATTGTTTGACCATTTATATTCAGGTGATGGTGTTTCGATAAAATGCTCAAATAATAAGTTTGCCCCAAAACGTTGAAAGAAATGAAATGGCCTCCCGCAACAATTTGCTATTGTTTCTCCCGAGCCCAACAGATTGGCTATACCCGGCTACATATTTTGGGTATAAATAGATTTCACACTTAATTCAAAGGCATGCGTTAAAAGTTTAGAGGTTCAAAAGTTATGTTTTGTATAGGATCGAAGGACACACTCTCTTTATGTATTAGCTCTTTTCCATCACGCCAACCGGTAGACAGGCCCAGAGATGAAAAGATAAACGAAGAAAAACATGTGATGTCACAATAAGTATGACGTCACTTGTCCATTGTGACTCCGTAACATTGTGATATCGTAATTTACGTCACGTTACATTGAACGGATAAAATGGCCGCGCCCATGAGCCATCCTCGACACTGGACAAATCTACTCAGATGCTCTGTGTGTTTTTCTTACTTCCATGAACCTGTCACCTTGTTCTGTGGACACACGTACTGCAAAGGGTAAGATGTCATTTAATACAAGTCAACAAACATAGGTACCTTTATGTGCATTTGAATCTAGATTAATACGACCGTTGTTTTTCGGTTCTTCCTTTTTCATTTTCTTTTTCATCTATATACATGTAGTTGTTTTATTTGTCGGACCGTTTTTCTTATTTTGTGTTTCGTTGCCTATTTATGCAAACAAGACAGTAGGGTATGCCTGTATTGTCAGAATCAGACAAACGTGGGATGGATAGGTGTCTGTTACCCAAGCATATTACCAGGCCCCGATTTCTCGAAACAAACTTATGTTTTTATTCAAATTTCAAAATGAGTTTGACAATTTGAAACAGCTGAATTTTTAAATTAAAAAAGCCCAAACAACTTAAGTAATCTATCTACCAAACTCAAATTGTCTACTAAGTTTGAGTTTAATTTTGATTTCAGTCTATTCTGGGAAATGCATTTTACTGCGTTTTCTCAAATTTGAGTAAAAACTCTGACTTAAGTTTGTTTCGAGAACCCGGGTGAAATATTGATTAATAAACGGGTTTTTTTCATACAAGACATTCATAAACATATATATTATAACTTTTATGGGCATGGGCACAAATAACCCAAGCCCTTCAGTAACAGGCCTAACACGAGTTTGATGAGTGAGTGAGTTCAGTTTTACGCCGCACTCAGCAATATTCCAGCTATATGGCGGCGGTCTGTAAATAATCGAGTGATCAACAGCATGAGCATCGATCTGCGCAATTGGGACCGATGACATATGTCAACCAAGCAAGCAGGCCTGACCACCTGATCCCGTTAGTCGCCTCTTACGACAAGCATGGGTTACCGAAGGTTCATTCTAACCCGGACCTTCAGGGTGATTTTGATGAAATACAAAAGCAGGATTTAGGTACTGCCAAACCACAAATAATAATCAGGACGATTCTTGGATTCGAACCTACAACCGTTTGACTGAGTTATGAGTGAGACACACACAAAGCACAACAACAACAACAAAGTTGAAAAGACCGCTGAAAACATGGCAGGGCGTGACCGAGGAAGTTTATCGCACATAACATTGTGCGCACCCTAAGGTGATATTAATTATAAATATCCGATTCTGATCGTGACATAACATCAACAGAAGCTTATGTAAATATCATATGCTCATGGGTTCGGATCCCAAATATATTTCCCAGTTTTGTTCAGCTATATACACAGGCACTTTGAGTTCACGAATTGTAAACCTGCATTACTACGGGTCTTCTTCCCTCATTCAGCAGACATTTCGTGATGTAACTAATACTCTTCAAAGTGACAAAGCAATCTCACAGGCTATGCGGAAACGGCAATGAAATAATAGTAGGAATGTCTCAGATAAAAACATATGACGCCAGCTTCCGTTGTTGTCAGTTCAGTGCCGTACATTATACACAGGAAGTGTACATTTGTGTTGAATACGGACTACTGCTAAAGACAAGAATTGGTAAAGATTTTCATTGTGAAATCAGCGATCTCCAGTTCCTTACCTCATAACCTCCATCGGAAACATATTCTCAATTTCATATATTTTTCTATAATGTGGAGTAATAACAATTTTGAGGAAATCTATAGTTACATCCGGGGCATTCGAAATGCACACACTGTTTTGAACGGGTGTATCCATTTTTCAGATGCATGCGGCGGATGGCAGAGACAATGGAAGAAAACCACCCGGATGTCCCCCAGCATCGACTGCGCATGTGGTGTCCTACCTGCAGACACGGCGTCCCCGCACGGATGTTCTTGAGGAACGACGCCAACATCTCGTTTGTCTTACAAGATCTCGTTGAAGGGTGGCGAGCAGAGAGGAGCAACGTGCGTATGAAAAATGGTCACTATTCGTGCAGACACGCCCTGTTATACAGCTGAAATACAGCTGGAAGCGGCGTTAAACAAATATCACTCACTCCCCTGGGTCCCGTTCCACAAAACGATCGTAGAGCTAAGATGATCGTAACTCCCATACTTTAACATAGACCTACGACTGTCGTAGTGCTACGATCGCTTTGAGGAACTGGGCCCTGGCTCGAGGCTGTTTACGTGATTCAAGTCGTTTATAGTTGTAGCCACTACAGTTAAAAGTACCCCCGCAGCTACAAGAACCATTCCAAGACCATGGCACCAGCCCTTGTTTTATCCCATTATGCCAGTCGCTAAGACTGTCTGTGTTTCCCATCTCCAGCCAGCCCTGAATTTTCATTCCAACGTGAAATAATAAACCGTTTCTTCTCTCAATTTTTCCCGCCGCTGTAGAAAATTATATCCTGATGAGATAAAAATGACCTCCTAGACATGCACGCCCAAAAGAACAAGGTCAGCTTGATATTTCTGCAAATACATTTATTTAAAGAAATCGTTTTGGAAATAAAGAGCCCCGATATTCATTCTAAATTACCTTAAAGACTAGTGCCAAGCAAACTAAATTAAACAATTTCGTAGGATATGTTTCCATAGAGGAAATTATTATTTATTTATAATCCTTTTATTTCGCCCGCCCACTCTCGTGCGGATTGAGGTTGGAGGTGAGGAACATGTAAAACCATACTGATGTCAACGATTACTCTGTCTTTGATGCTGTCGAGTGAACAGAGAACTCCAAATCAGATGCTAATAGAACTCTTGGATTCAACCCGATGAACAGCCGTCCAGCTGGGCATCGTTCCTCAAAGCGATCGCAGCGCTAAGATGATCGTAGCTCCCATACTTTAACATAGACTTACGACTGTCGTAGCCCTACGATCGCTTTGAGGAACGGGGCCCAGGGCAGATACTCAACTCCGACAGCGACTTGGTTCAATATATGTATTGATACGTTTATATTGAGTGAGTGTGTTTGGTTTAACTCCCATCATACGAGTCTACAATTTTAATGGGAGGAACTGCGGTGAATTGTAGCACCGCACAAGACATTGCCATCCCTGACCCAGTAGTACTAGTATTAAGAAAACACGTGTATGTATGTTTAGGTGAGGTAAGGTGAAATTGGGTTTTACGTCGTGCTTGAGAATATTTCGCTCATTTGACGACGTGCATGCGTGTGTATCTGTATGTGCGGCTGCTTTTACTAGCCCAGACTTAGCCGGTTTTATAGTGCTAGCCCACTGAGATACCATGCTGCAGTGAAGCATGAATATCCCACTCTGACACATTATACTGACTCCGAGCCGACCAGTCCTTCTGGTACCCATTAATGCCGAGCGCCAGGCAGGGACCAGCAAGTACCATGTTTTGGTATGACGCGGTCGGGGATTGAACCCGCGACCTTCCGCTCTCCGGGCGGACGCTCTAATCACTACACCACGGAGGCGGTCTGTATGTATGTTTAAGTCAGCCGTGAAATAATAAATGATATTTTCTTGGTCATATTGTTCACGGGTATTGAAATCTTCTCTTGGAATTTTGGCGCATTTAAAACTGCATTGGTGATTTTCTGTAACCCTCTCATATAACTTCCCTTATATTTCCTTGTACTTTGTCTTTGTCACCAAATGTTTTGGTGGATAATAGAGACTGGTTATTCCCTGGCATTGACGTTATACATTCGCCACACACTGATATGCAGCTTGAAATCCTCGATCGTATCCCAATTGCGTAGATCGATGTTCATGCTGTTGATCACTGGATTGTCAGGTCCAGACTCGATTATTTACCGCCATATAAATAGAATATTGCTGAGTGCGGCGTTAAACAACTAACCAGCCAACCATAATCACCAACAGTTTTTATTTTCCATTGCAGATTGCCACATCCGGGCAAGTGTTGGTCCATTCAACGTCAACCCAAACCGACAACTCTTCAGGGAGGCAACATCGAAAGTCCGATCTGGTCAGTACAGGCGAAAGCTACCTGAAGCTCCGGTCAGACATTCAGTACCTCCAGGCGGCCATCTTGTCCGGAGACTCGGACCAGTCATGTGGGGATACAAACGACAACCAGCGAGTCCATGCGCGAAACAGCACGAGCGAATCCAATCTTGAGGGCATTCAAGAATTTGATGACCTTGAAGACGAACCATACGATGAGCCTGAAATTGAAGGTGAAGGTCATGACGCGGGTCAAGAAGTGCACGTCGAGAGGCGTCGACTGCAGTGGTCCCCGAGCAAGACGTTGATGGTTATTGTGTGGGTTACATACACTATTGTTATAATGATGGTCGCTGTGAACTTCCTGCCGTACATGATACTGTACTCGGTGTTGTTCGTTGTTATCATTTATACAGACAGATTACCCAATAGATATGACCTGTAGAGGTCTGTGTTTGTTTCATTATCGAGAACACAGTGAGTGAGTGAGTATGGTTTTACGCCGCTTTTTGCTATATTCCAGCAATATCACGGCGGAGGACACCAGAAATTGGCTTCACACAATGTACCCATGTGGGGAATCGAACCCGGGTCTTTGGCGTGTCGAGCGATCGCGTTAACCTCTAGGCTACCCCCGCCGCCCCATGAGAGCACAGTGTATTATATCTCAGTTTTATTGTGATATAGACCATTGACCTGTTCCTTATAGTCCATCCTTGAGAACACAGTGTATTATATCTCAGTTGTATTGTGATATAGACCATTGATCTGTTCCTTATAGTCCATCCTTGAGAACACAGTGTATTATATCTCAGTTTTATTGTGATATAGACCATTGACCTGTTCCTTATAGTC